>WAAG01025416.1:0-72457 GCA_013390105.1 Tichodroma muraria
CCCTTGGCAGTAACTAGAAAGGAAGTGAAATTCTTGTGGCTTAGTTGTCAGACTCAGCTAAGGGGGGCAGTAGCCTCAGCTTGTTAGGAGATTAAACCGGTTGTATCACATCTTCTGTCCTGAGGCAAGCAACTCATGTTTTGGTGTGAAATAAGCCATCTCAGAAGTCATCTAATTCATGCCATTTAGTATGAGATGTTCTGGGCTGGTCAGTGTAACTGCACGGTCCTATCTGGAAAGGATTGCTGACCTTATTCCTTTGCTTTTCAGTTAGAATCCCAGAAGTGTTCAGGTCACGTTCATAATATTGAATAAGGATGTTCTTAAGCCAGTCTCGCATCCGGAGGGGAAACTGATTAACTTCGTAATCAGTACAGGGGGGGATGTCTGTGCCAAAGAGAAAAGCTTGTGTTAACAAGTCATCTGTTAAGTCCCTGTTTGAGCATTTCTGAGATTTGAGATCTACTGCCAGTTAAAATTAAAAACTGATGGAGCTAAGTACATAAAATTGTGAATGCACCTAACGTGTTCAATTATAAATCTACAATTTTTTGATGCACATGCTTAACCAGTTGTGCAAGCCACAACCTTTATATATCTGTGCAGCTTTTGAGCCTAGTTGGGCAGTGAAGCTCTAATCAGTCAGTTGCATGAAAGCAGAGTTTTTAACAGCAAAGGAATATTCTGGCTGGGAATGCACTTTCCTCCTACCATATGCAGCAGTCGAAGAGGTTGGAAATCAGTTCTGGCTTTTAGATCCAGACTTCTGCATTTGGCATCTAAGTTCGGTTGATGTTTTTTGTTTTTTGTTTTCCATGGGGGTTTGAGATGGACATTTTCATTTATTAAGTGTCTGCAAACACTGTTTTTCTGGTCAAGGATTTACAAAAATCTTCAGAGGCTGTAGCAATAATAACAAGTAAGAACAAGTGCAGGGGGAAGATAAGGTAAGCAACAAATTGGTGTAAGCACAGGAGAAATGTCTAGGTTTCAGATACATTTTAAACATGTTTAGGGTTTTGAAGGTTTTAATTAGCAGATAATTGATGCACAAGTGGCAGCAGATTGCTGGAAGAAGGGTAATTTAGGGCTGGCAGATGGGTTAAGGCTACTGGTTCTTTATATCTAGGTGAATTCTTCAGAGAAAAACAAGCTTACATTTGCAGGAGCCCATATAGTCTAGGTGCAGCTGGCGTCCCATTTTTGTCCCTTCCAGCTGGCATTTGGTGCTAAAGAGTTGACACGTGCCATCATAAGTCTTGTTATCCGTACCACAGACCTAGAGGAAGCAAAACCACCGCCCCACCACTGTGTTGAGAAAAATCCTTGTCACTCAGAGGCATTACAGTAATAAAAGCATCATTAACATGTGGTGAATACCCACAGGGAGTGCACATGATCAGGAGTATCAGAATTATTAGTTGTTGTATGCCCACGCAAGAACTAGTTGTCTGTACTTGTACACCCAGTTTTGCAACACTTAAGTTTAATTTTTGTGGTTGCAATATAGCCTCTAAGGTGCTGTGGGATTATTTCACTCATTATGTACTCAGCATGTGCTCTAAAACACCAAATGGATACATAGAATTTTTAGTGACAGGGAAAAGCCACAATCCCTGAGAGACTGAGTGAAGGAAGTCAGTTACTGCATAGTTACATGGTTTGTATTGCTGTCAAGCAACATTCAGTGAGTTTGGGTGCTTTATACTTAATTTTGCAATTACTGGAATCACTCAAACTCACTTGCATGCTTTTTAGGGTAGAATCATTCTAAATAATAGCAGGGGAATATGTTATCTTGTGAACACTTTAGGTGGCTTTTCCCAGTCCTGTGCACTGAGTGAAATACTCACATGCTCATAGTCTTTGGTGGGAGGGCAAGCAGCAGGATCTTGGCAAATGCAGTGGGGTTTCCCTTGTTTGTCTGCATGGCAGACTTTGCCTCTTTTGCAGTGGAAGTTCTGACATGTGTCTGGCAATCCTAACAGGAAAGAGAGACTGTTAGAGGTGATGGGATAAAGCCATGTGTTTGTCAGATACTACTGACAGCCAAAGCAAAATACAGCCCAATATTCATCAAGAAGCTCAAATGCATTTTTAAGTTCGTTATGAAGCTGGGTTTTATATTGAATAAGACAAGCCAAGCTTTAAATGAGGATTTTTGTGAGACTTCTAGCAGTCACAGGTTTGATTTTTTCTTCTTTTAGGAAAAGCTGTTTGTTCTGTAGGGACTGACATTCACTTCCAGCTTCTTTTGGTAAAACATATCCCATCTGTCTTTGCTGAATCAAGCTCTGGCCTTTGTCCCACTCCTACTTGAATTCAAACTACTGTTCTGAAACTGAAAGCGCTCAGTGCAAGGTAATCCCCATTTATGTATGACTGACACAAAAATTCGTGCACTGCCTACAAATGTTCTCCACAAACAAATTACTAAATCCGAGGGAGTATGGAAGGGATTCTCTGGGAACACAGGATTAGGCACAAGCACAGTTCAGTCGCATGAAATCCTGTGCTGCAAAAGGCAGAAAAGAAATGCAGACCAGCAGATTCCCCAGCTGCAGAGAGCTGGGAGTTGCAGGAGAGCTTTGCTTGGGGCTTACCAAGGAGAGCCTCCTCATTCCTGTTGCTGACACTTTCCATCACACCATGGGAACTGCCTGTAGTCTTAACCTGCACAGTCACAGAGGCATAAGGAGAAAGTTGTGGTGAATCTGGGGAAGGAAAAAAATTGCTTGGACAAAATTTTTTCAGGTCCAAATATAGAGCTGACTGAGGCACAGTTTGCTCTGCTTTCAGCAGAGATAGGTTGCTATGCAAAATGTGTGAGAAGAGCATAATGCCTCTGGTATATTACCATGCTTTTGTTATTTGGGGAAAAAATAGAGTAGGAGGTGGAGAGAGAGAAATGGGAGCTCAGTAAGGCCTGAGCTTTTTATAATTATTCTGTGGACTCTAGTTCTGCCTCTCCAAGCTGTTCGCTTTTGTGTAGTAGTGTTGAAAATCTTTGTGAGAGAGGAGTGAACAGGCTGGCCTGGTAAGGTGGAGACTGGGTTTCAGGTTTTATATCCCTGTATCTGTATTTATTTGTGTGTTTCATTATACACCGTGCTGGGGCTGGAGCTCTTATGTGAATGATGTTCACTTCCTTTCTGGTCCAATTCACCTAATTTCTCTGGGTGCGGTGACACAGCAGGAACCAGAAGAATAGTGAATAGAAGGGGAGATGAGACTTCTGCATATTAAGAAGTCACCTGTTTTTCTCCAACAGGTCATTTCAATCATCAGGAATTTAAATTTGGAACTGGTCCCTCTCCCCATTTTGTAGTAGTCAAGTTGTATTTTAAAGATAATTTACCTTATCTTCACTGTCCATTGAATTTGTGTTCTGAACGGAGCTACTCAGTTTCAGTTTTTTGTCAGAATCAGGTGTCTCATGATCATAATGATCTTGTTCAGAGTGAGCAAGGTCTTTAATCTTGACAATTTGGTAATCCTCAATCTCTCTATGAACTGCAATGTCATCTTCAGTGGTTCCTTCCCCTTCAGGCTCGGTGCTGGTGTTCTCCTGGTCATTACTCTGCATTCTCTCCTCTTCCTCATAGGCTGCTTCTTTCCAGGTATTGCTGAGATATTCCTCACCATCAGTGTAACCACTGTCGTGACCATCATCATCATCATCATCATTACTGTCTTCCCTGTCTCGTATTTCCATCACTGTGTCATGATCACTGTGATAGTTCACTCGAATATTGTCTTCTCTCTCTTGACTTTGCTTTTTGCCATCCTGATACTCATTATGGGTATTTTGAGAGAGGGGAATTTCTTCTTTATAGGACTTCTTCTTCCTGTTCTCCCTCTCTTCTTCCTCTAGGTCAAATTTCTCGCTGTGTCTCTTGGTTTTCCAGGTTGGTTGGCTGGAATCTCTCAGGAGTTCATCCAATTGCATGCTGTTCTCATGTTGCTGTCTTTTGTATCGGTCACCTTGACGTGTCCGATGGCCTTTGTGCTTTGTGTCTCTGTCATCAGTTTCTTCACCCCATTTCTCATCCTCTTTTCCCATGCTTTCCTCTTCATTGCTTTCACTGTTTTTCTCAGACAGACCAACAGCATTTTTGTTATATTTCCACATGTTATGCTCATGATGAAGGCTGAAAGCACCCGCTGGGTGTTCTGCGTGGCCCGGAAGGTGTCGGTTTGCTGTGTTCCCGTGTTTCTCATGCTTCCTGAGCTGGTCGTGCTCAGAGCTGGACTGTTCTCTGCCGCTGCTCCCAGGGTCACTGTCCTGGGTGTCAGAAACCAAACCTAGTTTATTGTGCAGTGCAAGGAAATCGATGCTTTTCAGGCTGTTCTTCAGCTGATGCTCCCTCCCGGTTCTTCCTTGTTTCCTAATGGTCTGGGGCTCATCCCTGTCTTCAGTGCCTGGTACTGATACCTCTGGTTTTAAGTTTCTGTGAATGGGCAGCAAATCATCCTTGTCTACATACCCTGTGTTCCCTTCCTTTGAGGCTTCAGGATGTATATATTCACTCTTGAAAAAAATAAAATTAAAATAACAGTTTAATAAATCTTAGGATTAATTTGAAGTTGATGCAGTGTAATTTTTGCCATGTATTACAAAGCATGGCACTGGCTTTATTTGTTTTCTTCATATGTGCTCTTTTAAAACTAAGAATGCCCATGCCATTATTTCGTGCCCAGAGCATGAAATTCACAGATGATGTCCCTTCTCTTTCTCAGAAAATCTGTTTATCTGTCCCTTCTTTTATTGCTGGAGTTTCTGGAGAGGTCTATGCAACTGTTTTTCAGAGGCAAATGCATATGGGTGTCTTGTGAAATCTCAAAATGCTTAGTTAGTATTTTAGTCATAACTACAGGTGCTTGTAGGCTGCAGTAATCATCACTTGCCTCAGAGAAGGGGGGACACAAAACATAACTTCCTACACAGATAGGGGAAAAATAAGGGACCTGGGAAAAGAGGAGCAGGTGAAGAGAGGACACCTTTCACAAGGTGTTGTGATAGTAATTCCTGAGGAGTTTCCTGCATTGATTTTACAATCCGTATATTCATCTGCTTTGAGTCTGATACATCATTGCCTCCTGGCTGAAGCCACCAGGAACTATTGTGTGTGGTGACAATTAGAAGATTAACAATAGATGTTTGAGTGCCTTTTTTTTCTCCTTAATCTGTCAAGCCAAAGTAGTACCTTCAGTGGAAATGGTTCAAATGCTTGAGGAGAAAGCAGGTGCTAAAGTGACTGTCAGGTCTTGCTGAAGCAGTTGCCTTTCTGCTGCTGTGTCTATTTCTGAGCAATACCTATGGAAACACCTATGAGCAACAATACCTTCAGTAAGGCAACTGAAGGTATTGTTGCTCATAGGTGTTTCCATACGTATTGCTCAGGCAACACCTACCTTCAGTGCTGCCTATTGCTTACAGCAATATAGCACCTGATACTGATTTTTCTTAAAGCTTTTGAGAGGTTCAGTTTGGGAGGAATGGTCCTTCTCAGCATCCAAGTTGCTGGAATATCTTTTTTCTTTAGTTTGGGCAGTCTCATGACTGTTTGGAAACAAGCACTCTATTCACAAATGCTTTTTTTTTTTTTAAGGTAGGATTGGTTCTTATGGATCAGCTATATCCTATTTCCTAATGTCAGAGTGGTATCTTAATGTTTTACGATTTTGACTTTTGCCTAGCATCCTCGCTGATGTGGGAATAATACTGGGAACTACATTCACTGTGTCAGTTCCAACTCTAACTTTTTCAGGGGAAGATTGTATGTTTGCTCCAATCTAAGAGAAATTCACTGTGGAACTTTTCTGAAGTCCTACAAGATTCTAAAACCACAAGGCCAAACAGTCTTTAAGATTTTCTGTTGTGGGTGCCTGTGTTTGAAGCAGCAGTTTGAGAAAGATTTGGCTCATGTCTTGACAGGAAGCCTTGTCCTGCACCTATCCTGCAGAGATGTGCCTGGATACAGCTTCCAGATGCTGCTTTTTGTCATACCTTTGCCCCCCAGGTAAGATCAGCCCTTGGAGCTCGAGTGCTCATGGAGGAACTTGGGCAGATTTCAGTCGCTATCTGTGATTAGATGCTGTGGGGGAGAACTGGCCTTTGGTAGATGATGCACACACTTGGAACTGATGATTCATTGGCTATTGCAAGGTTCTGTTTTGATGCAAGTGTCTTCTGTGTGTTATTTCTGGTAGACAGCTGTAGGCTACAAACTAATCTTTATACCATTCCTCTGATGGATACTTTATTGGGAAAAGTTTATTTTTTGTTTTTCATAGTGCAGAGCACCATCCAGATTGATAGGAAATGTATCTGGAAAACTGCACAGAGTGGGATACAGTGTTTATAATAATAAACAAAAAAAAAAATAAATGGTTAGCATAAGACTTGGTATTTTGAATCTCTTACTGCAGAGCATGATCTGAGTTGAGTTGTTCTGAAACACCCAGTGGCTTGGAGCCAAGTTCCATTGTGTCTGAGCTACAAAGGCTCACCAGAAGAGCATAATGAAAAGGAATTTTTATTTGGGTCAGCCATGAATGCAAAACTGGGCTCTGTCATTAGCACACATAAGTGGCATCGGGAGGGCTGGTGAAATCCTCTGTCTCGTTGCCATCAGGGCACCTGGCCTGTCAGCCACAGAGCACCCAGCCAGGACAAGCTGTGTCTAATGCTCTGCACTGTGAATAATGAAACATATGGTGGCTGGAGTTCTCATCTATTTGAGACTGCATATGATCCCCTGGTGGGATAAACTGAGGATTTCATCCTCCTCCTGTACTGGAGCTGTGATAACAACAATTTTGACTGTCACTGGAGCTTATTACTCATACAAATATGGTTAATGGTGACATGTGGGGATTCATTTAAGGTAATTTTGTCAATAAGTGAAACTTCCATTTTGAGCTTTAGGTTTGTCCTGCTTGCAATTGTTTAATATGCAAGGCATGATATACTTGGGACTAATTCTTGGGGTGAGAGGACCAAAAGTATTTTAACATAAATCAATTTGCCAGCCAGTATGTATGTATGTGTTAATGTGCTTTTATATTTAAGAAGAATAATGTAAGTTACTTCCTATTGTTTAAAGAACAAGAAGAGTACCTTTTCTGGAGTTTTCTGTCTGTGGGTTCTCAGCTTGTGGTTTACAGGATGGGTCTAAAAAAGACAAACATATGAATATCTGCACGTCCATAAAAATCTTGTATAGGTCAGTGGGATAACATATAATGCTCTCAGAATGGGAAATTAAGTGCCTGGTAATAATAGCATGATAAGGACTTACTGGAATAGCAAAAACTGTTCCTACAAGACAAATGAAGAGAGCTACAGCCTTCATGTTTTCCAGATCTTCAAGAGGACAATAATTAATGTACAGGGGTAGGGTTTAGAGGTTTCCTTTCTGCAAGAAACATGAAAACAAAACAAGTTAGGATTTGAGTATAATGACCTAGAAATGACTGATGGAAACGATGTAGTGGCTGCCATCATTTGTTAAGTCTGGAGACCCACAAAATTGCTATGCAGTGTCCTGTAAACTCAGGTGTGAGACCAGCTTAACTAGAGGACCTTTAGTCTCAGTTTTTTGACAGTGATTAAGCTGTAGGCTGAGTTCACAAACTCCAGTGGGTGTAACTGAGAGGCAGAGTTGTGAATGGACATAGGCTGAGTAGTTAAATACGTATAAATACTTGTAAGTATTTATCCACCCCTCTGAGATACCACTTTGTGAAAAATGCCTCTTTTTTGCTGAACTCTGAGGCGGTGCCTCAGTGTGGCATCTCTACGGCTGAGGTGTCTCTTGGCTGCTCCCCTCTGTGTCTGAAATTGAAAGGTGGTGAAATTGTGTCTGAATTTGACAGGTGGTGAAATTCTGCTCAGCAGGTCTCCAAGCTCAGCAGTGCTTTCCAGGCTGCTTGAAGAATGGGTGCAGTCCTGCTTCTGTGTTTTCTCAGAAATTGTCACCCGAAGTGTACGCTTTTGAAAGATCTCTCTGTTAAACATTGTTTAATGTCATTATCGTTCCGTTATGGAACGATAATGACATTAAACAATGTTTAACAGTTGGGCATAGCTAGTATGCAATCCATTTTTTCTTGCTGCTAGTCTCCAAATTACCTCTTGACTAATTATTTGTTATCTCTTTGGCATTCACAGTTAGTTGTCTAAGATGTTTTCAGGGGGAAAGGCAGAATACAACAAAAACCATTAATGAGCGTATGCAAAATGCCTCGCTGGGCTGGATATGGGCAGTCACTTCAGATCAAAGCAAGTGTTGTTAGACTGAGGGTTCTGACAAGGCAACTTCTCAGAAATGCAGGGCAAAAATCCAGTTTAATGTAAAGCCCTAAAACCTGCATACTGTGCTTTGTGAAGGCCTGGCAACTGACTGAGGAAAGAAGGATTTGAATGTCAGGTGGGCTTGATTTCCATTTCTTTCTGTTGCTGGTGAGCAGCCCCAGCATGCGGGCATGTCATTTAACTGAGTTTCCTTTTTTAAAACTCTCATTTGTCATATTTGTTTTGGTAAACTAGTTTAAGAGTTATAAATGAGAAGTTCTGCGTGTTGTATTTTATTTATAATTGCAGTTTTCTAATCTGGCTTGCCTCTGTAAAAGTTGCCTCTACCGCTTTTGCTCAAATAATGAAAAAGTGGTTGGAATAAATCTGAGTTAAGGTGGCAGGACAGGACTTTTGTATTTTCTTTTATTATTAACAGCAAGCCCACAGCCGTCCATAGGAAACATAAGTCTTGAATTAAGTATTTGGTCTTTAATAAGTATTGAATTATTAAGGAAGCCTGACCACACTGATTGGAGTGTTCTATCAAGGATTGTGAGATTATTTCTTTTTTTTGCACTGAGTGGGAAGGCACTTCATTCTTGCTTTAATTTCCAAATATGTCCTACAGAAGAGAACTTTTAAAAAGCAAGCATTTGTAACACATAAGTTTAATAGAACTGTCAGAAAGGAATAATTACATAAGAAGCTATTTTTAAAATAATATGAGCAGGGAGACATCACCCTGGGAAAATGAAATCATTAAACTCTGCAGGAGAATCTGTGGGAAAATTTAGCCAAAAGGTGAATAGGAAAATTTCTTGAGTACAATGGGGTTCTTGACCAAGAAGTGAGTAATTTAACAATACTTCATCTTGGGTTATTGAGCAAGCAATGCTAACTAGGGGTACTGGGTTTGCATGGCAAGGAGGCTACAGGTCTGCCAATCTAACAGTGTCAGCAGCCACTTGAAATACTCATCAGTGACATGAATTTATAATAAAAGCATAAGTGTGTGATGCTTTAAAATTACGACTGGTATAGCACATTTCTGTTTCCAGGTCTGTTTCAAAAGCCGTTGTGAGAGCATGAGTACATTATACGTGCAGAAGCTGGTTCATGTGTGCACACACATAAAACCAAAGGGCAGATTTTGAGGCAGATTTCTGATCTGAGTAAAAGAAGAGATCACAATAAGAAAAAAAAAATATTAAAGCATTGAAACTATTTCACTCATTCTGTAGCAGTAAATAGCTGCTAATGAGAATTGATCCCTCTGATGCTGTCAGTTTTACAGCTGCAAAAGCCACCGGGCGCAAGTCCTTGATGGTCGAGTGCAAAAAGATCAAAATGAAACCAAAAGTTTCAGGACAAGTTAAAACAATTTTAAACCATTCATGTTAATTAAAAGCCTTTCATATTAACTTAATGTAATTGTTTAAGTTTCCTTTCTACCATTTAATTTTATTATCTACTTGTTTAGATCTGAGTTTTTAGAGTTTTGATTTGTTGGGGCTTTTTTACCAGAGCTCTCTGTAATTTAAGACCAGATCAAGTCAAAATGAACTTTGCTTTTAATTTGAGGAGGATCCAAATAAGACTTACTTATTAGGCAGAATTATTTTGGTATTAGTTGGTGGGTTTTGTCCTCTCCCAGATCCTACATTTCTTTCATGGGCTCCCTGTTTGGTACATGTTTTCACTGGGTCTACCAATGCATTTTCGACAGGTTCCTCCGAGACCAGCCAGAGTTCCTCTCTCTTTCTTCTCCAATATAAGAAAAGAAGGTGAATCTGGTTTTTTGGCCCCATCTATTGGACTAAGATAGGACTTTAGGAGATATCCTAAGCTGGTACCTCAAGAAGATAGATTGTTGAAGTGTTGGGAGATTAGGTCTCACCGTAGCTTTCAACTGAACCACTGTATGGTTCCAAAGGAGGTGTGTACTTTTCTTGGCTCTTGTTGACCATAATGCTTTATTGTTTTGCAGGATCACTGGAAAAATAATTATTCCAGTGGTAAGATAAGGGTTGTCTTCCTCAACACAGTAACTACACATATTCTCTTACAAAGGACATTTCTTTCTGTTCTAGACATAAACATCTGAAATGTGTTATCCTTAAAATAGATGACACGGTATGAAAACTTCAGCTACTTTGCAATAAGGGGGAAAAAAATTGCAGAGGGTTAGATATAAAGCATTCTAAAGCTTTAATTAAGAATAAAGAAGAAACAATACCATAGCAGTAGAAGAGGTCCTCCTTCTTGGCCTGCCACTGATGTACCAGAAATCCTTGAGCCTTGCAAAATGTTGCTTCTTTTCCTGAGATGTGTTTTGGTGTCCGAAACAGACCCTCTCAGCAAATGCCTTGTGCTGCAAGCTTCAGTGAAGGAAGATGGTACTCTTTGGGTCTTGGTGGAACAAGGAATCCTAGGCTTCCATGGGACGAGGTGGGGGCAATGGGCTGGTGGAATTCTGGTGGATTAATTGAATTAGAAAGACAATTTAGTGCTCATGGGCTCCGGGCCAGTGGAGCTCAGTGGCTGTGTGGGAAGGACATATTTAGTGCTTTGCAGGGAGGGGAGCCAAAGGGAGCGGGTGCAAGAGTTTCTGCTGCATCAGCTGCTCCCAGAAGAGCTGAACTAAGGGATCTGCTGGGGCAGCCACACTGTGGGCCCGGGGGAAAGTGGAACACGGGGCACGCCAGTCCCTGCTCAACTGCCCGGTGTTGTTTCAGTGAGCTGCACATGGCGCGTGTAAGCCTGAAAAAAGGTAGAAACTCTAAATCAGACTATAAACCCCAGTATTGGTTGGGGGCTCTTGCATAACTCAGAGGAGTTTGCTGTTTGGGAGCTGTTGCCATGGCTGTGCTGCCTGTTTGCCATAGCAACTGCACAGAGAGCTGGTGAGGAGTGTGGAAACCTCCATGAGCCTCTGCAGCAGAGGCTTTGGGGCTTCTGGTTCTGCAAGCATTAATGAGTTTTCGTGGGTTTTTTTCTCATCTCATTATTCCATAAAATGCTCCACCTGAACTGGAATACTTTCTGGGAGGTTGTCCAGAAATAGTGGAGGGGAAGCACGAAAATAAGAGCAGAGGCACTTCCAGTGATACTTTATCCAGTGATAAAGGCAGCAGATCCAGCCTCAAATTCCCCATTGTGCCAATATCCTCTCTTCCTAAGGAGGACACTTTGCACATTGTGCTGACATGACTGAAGAGAGGTTGAAGCAAAATGAAATGGTGTGTGAATGGTAAGAACTGTAATGTAAATGCTGAAAATTCAGTCACTTTAGATAATATTTTAATATGGTTCTTTTTAAAGTTACAGTTTTACTGGTTTCTGTTCTGTTCACCCAAAAAGGTAATAGACATTGGGTGTTGATTAGACAAGATACAGTGACAAATGCACAAAAATTGATGATGTTTTATGTGGCCAACGGCGAAGGTTGTAGTTAATTTAAAAAAAATAAAAAGAAAACAAAAGCCTGAAATCAGAGTTGAGCCCTTGCTCTATAGACCAAGCAGAAAAAAAACCCTTTGACAAAAGTCCATGAGAAATTCTTTAAATCCTTTTCCCTTTTATCTCTGCTTCTCTGCCTGGAAACTAATTCATGCCTATTAGAGTTGAAATTCTGCTTGCCTGTCAGCCAGTCAGTGTCTGAAAGGAGTGGGCATGTTTCAGAACTTCCCGTTTGTTTTTTCTTTTATTGCGCATGCTGAAAGAATGATTGGTTTTATCTATTCAGAACTTTGTTTTGTGCTGTGCTGTACCATCAGATTAACTTTACTGGGTTATCAAAGGCAAGTGGCTTTGCTGTGATTTTTCAATGTTCCAGATATGGATGTACTCTCAGCTGATAGAAGAAAATTGTTCAGGTGGATGCCCAAAAATTAGGACAAGTACAGCAATGTTAATTTTACGGTAGCTAAATATTAACTCTTTTTGTCAAAAGATTTTCTGATTATAGCTATTAACATTGCCTTGAAGTTCTTAATTCACAAAAAAAGTACCAGACTGTGAAGAACTGTGTAGAAACTTGAAGACGAAATTTGTAGGAGTTTGAAGGTTATTATTGGAAACTGTTTTGTAAGGTTTGCCTGTTTCTGTGTTTAAACAGCTTTCTTGGAACTTACAGGACAGTGGGGAGGAAACATTTTGGTTCTGAGGATATTGAGGGATTATACATTGTTTATCAGAGGTGTTACGTATTTACAAAATACTTCATTAACCAAAATTCTCTAGGTTCGCTTTCGATGACAAAATGCTTCGGTTGAGAAGATCTCTGGTTGCTTTCCGATGTCACCAGGAGTCCTGATCTTGTCGTGGAGCCATCAGCCCAAGTGCTCCAGTCCTCAGCCAGTCCAGCTGTGTCAGGCAGTGTGCTTTTTGGAAACCTTTTCAGCGGTGGATTAGTAATTCTCTCACCAGAAAGAGGTGCTGTGCCATCGAGGTGAAGTATGGGGGGAAGAGGGGAGGCAAGCAGATGCTGAGCTAAGTGAAAGGGAGGATATGCAGCAAACAGTAGAGAAAGATTAAACAGAGAAGAAAGAAGACAGATGAGTACAGGGAGGTGAAAAAATTTGTTTTATCTGTCTCATCGTGACAGCTGCTGAACAGACACTTTAAACAAAGGAAGAAGAGCAAAACCTCAGAGGATTTTGCATTACATTTATTAACATGCCTGTCTTGCAGTGTGCTCTCTGGCAACAAAGATCTGTGGGTCTGACTGACTGTGGGGGAGACAGAGTTAGGCTCAAAAGACATTCGTTTTTATTGGAGCTGCCTGCACCTCTGCATGCTCAGTCCAGCCAGAGGGTTCATATCTCTGCCCACAAGAGAGTGGTGTTGAGCCATTGGCTTCCAGACCACGTACCAGGGTTCACCTTCCAGGTTTTTAAAATGTAAAGTAAATTTTAACGTCAGTGCTCATTCTGATGTATAAATAAAGTTTGCCTGTTCCATCAAATATGCTTTACCCCAAAATGAAAAGTTGTAAGCAAGTTGGAACTCAAGTGTTTTAGTGTAGATAAAGAAACTGTGCACGTGTACTGGCTATTATATCAACGATGTAATGCCTAGCTCTGTGTCTGTGTGTTCTCTCTTTTTACTAGAGAGGGAAAAAACAGCAAAACGAACCACAAAACAACAGACACGAAACAGTTTGAGTCTGATTGCAGTCAGTGCTGGTGGAGTTCCAGGCGGTGAAGGTCACAGTCTGACAGGTGGTGTTGAGAGGGCTCTAAGCACAGCCCTGGTTGCCTCTTAGCTGTTAATTAAGTGATCAGGAAATTTAGGGAAGTCTTGGTGTAACTTCCTTAACAAAAGGTGCATGTGAAGCATTTCATGAGCCTGTGAAATGGCCTTCGTTTAGATAACTGTATAAATTATTTAGATTCTCAAAAGATCACAGCCTGTAGCAACTCCCCTTGGAAATGTTGGCAAGTACTGCTTGTCCTTTCCTACTGGAATAATTGATAGGGTTCATGTGGACCATAGAGGCATTTCTAGGGGAGTTCAGTTTTCTTGAGAAAGGTAGAAAAACTGGTTGGAGATAGTGCTGGGAATAGGAGGGAGCTGGTGCCTCTGACCAGCTCTGTTCAGTTGTACACCAAAGGAATACTGGAGGTGGGGAGCCTTCTGTGCCTTATTTTTGGGGAGGCAGGAGAATATCAGTTGTGGTTCTTTAGGTATCTTATAATAGAGATTCTCATCAGGAAGTTTGCCCAAGTATTTTTGCATGCATTTCTTTCTAAATTAACTTATCTACTGAAAATAAATCACTGATAGTTATAGTAAGTATAATATGTAGATGTGTACATAGACAAAGATAACCTCCGGACTAAGTAATATTAGTATATTGCTCCTTTCTTCTTTCCTCAAAAGCAAGAAAGCTTGGCTTCCTTCTGGCGGCTCCTTGTGCTGAATTTGGACTAAAGTTTTTATACTCTGAAAAATGAATTTTTGGCACAGCTTTTTTGTCTCTAAAGGCTGCCCTTCTCTAGTGTCTCTTTTGACTCCAAGGGCAATGCCTGGAGTCCTTTAGAGATTAGCAAGCATCTCTGGAGCATAATAATAAATGCATATGAGCTGCTGATGAGTATATTGAAACTGAGTTATCTCCCAAGAGTTTTTTAGTGCAAAATCTCACAAAGTGTGGTTTATCATTAAAAACATCTAAAACTCACAAAGACACCAAGTTAAAAGTCTGCCTATGTGTTCTTTTTTGGCCAGGTACTTGGTCAGTTCTGCATCTAAAAACAGGTTCTCTTGAATACAGATTATGTGGTTGCAGTTTATCTTTTGCTCTAATCCAGGAGCCCTCCATCATCACTGTTTTATTCCATACAGCACTAGTTCTGCCTACTTCCACATTACAATTCCTTTACTTTAGTACACGGAGTTTTCTCACCCTTCAACAGTCTCAGTTAGTCAAAACCCTATTGTGGCTTTTTATTTATTGTTCTATCTGCATTAAGTGCTGCGCTGGATGCAATTCTGTGATTTTCATGATGCCTGGGAAGACAAGAAGTGCCAGGCAGGACTCCTATTGCCTGGATGTATGGAATGAGCCACGCTTCCCGGTGTGCGGGAAGGGTCCGAGGCTCTGGCACGGCTGCCCCTGTGCTGCTGCTATATCAGGCTTTGTCTGTCATGCAGTCAGGGTGGTAGAGACTCTCATCCTGTCTCCTGAGAGCTGCTGCTCTGGGCTGTGTCATGCTTGACCACAGCGCCTGCATAGGTTGAAATTAAATGTTTAAAAAGGAGGGAGAGAAATAAACATCTTGCCCAGTCGGGGAACATTTGAGTCCCGTTGGGGAGGAGCTATTTTAAAGCTCAGACTGAGGGATGGCTATTTTTGCCCTTCAGCCAGACAGGGTCAGCTAATGGTCCATATTGTTCAAACCGTTTTCTTGACCAAATTCTTAAAAAGAGGAACGAAAACGAGCATGAAGAGTCCTTAAGCCAAAAAGAGGTAGACATGGCTCAAACATAACAAGATCTTATCCTCCTGTTCTTCGGGGCTGCAGAGATGTGCTTTATCTTTATTGTTGAAGTGTGCATTTGCTTTAGTAACGAGGCAAAGAGATGAAGTTCAGCATGAGGGTTTTAAGAGCAATTCTGCTGAAAACACATTGTACAAGTTGTGCAATCTCCACGTGTGTCTCAAGAGCAGGTTGATATTTCACTTAATCATTTCAGACACGGCGTGGCCCCGGAGGCTTTTGGGGAAGTGTAACGCAGCAGGGGCTGCTCATTGTGGCTTAAATTCCTCGCTTCTGGTGTTCTGCTGAGCCCTAGCCTTAAAACTGCCTGTGCAGATGGATTTAAATCTTAGGGTAGGGGAAAAACAAGTTTTATATCGTGCATGGGTGCCATTTCATTGGATTTCCCACCTGACTGTCCTGTGAAGGGCTCTGCAGCTGTTTGGGAGCACCATGAAGCAAATATAAGTGGGGAAAAAAGCCAAGTCCACTTGTGATGAGGAATCTGATGTAAAAAGCGTGTTAAGGTACACAAAGGAGTTTGTCAAGGCTGTTTATTTAGTGAGTGCTGTGATCTTTGGTGATGACAGAAGGGCAATGAAGCTGGTGAAGGGTCTGGAGCACAAGTCTGTTGAAGAATGGCTGAGAGAGCTGGGGGTATTTAGAGTGGAAAAAAGGAGGATCAAGGGGAACATTTCAGTTTCTACAACTGCCTGAAAGGACAGTGTAGCCAGGTGGTGGCCAGTCTCTTCTCCCCAGCAACCAGTGGCAGGACAGGAAGACATAGCCTCCAGCTGTGCCAGGGGAGGTTTAGGTTGGAAGTTAGGAAGAATTTCTTCACAAGAAAGGGTGACTGGACATTGGGGTGGAGTCACCATCACTGGAGCTGTTTATGGAAAGAATGGATGTGGCACTCGGTGTCATGGTCTGGTTGACACGGTGGTGTTTGATCCTGGGTTGGACTTGATGATTACTGAGTTCTTTTCCAGCCTAAGTGATTCTGTGACCAGCAGCAAAGCCTTGGTCCATAAGGAGACATAAGGATTGTGTAACATTGCAATTAATCTTTTCCTTGTTATTTCAGGAACAGCATGGAGTGTCACCCTCTCCTGTCATGGTCCTGGTTCTGCTGATATTCCTTAAAGAGTGTGGCTCTTTTCAGCTCTAATGCTGGCTCTGTCTTCCTCAGGAATCAAGAAAACTGAAGTGTGATTTCGTACAGCTAAACCAGCCCGTCCTGCTCCTGGGCCTCCCTTACCCTGCTTCCAAGTCAGCATTTCAGGGAGCTTCCCTTGCCCCTGGGAGTTTGGGGGCAGCAGCTCTCAGGGCTTTTTGGCTTAGCTGAGAGCAACTAGGCATTTCCCTGAGTCAGGCATCTGCTTTTAGGATTTTCAGGGCACAGGAGAGTTTTGGTACCCTCCCTGTGGCATTGTGTCCCCAGCTTCTGGGCGACTGCTCCCCTCTTCCCTCAGGTTTTTCCCTTGCTGCATACATCCCCAACTCCGTGCAACTGCCTGTTCCTGAAATAGAAATAAATACTGAGGAGGGTGTGTTATTGGTGCCAGCACGAAGGTCAGGCTGCCATCAAGCCTGCCATCTGTGTGTGTGATGTCTTGCAGCCTCTCGCAAGACAAAGACGGGGCTGCGGGTGGGTGGGTGCAATGTCTGTAATGTCTGCTGTTCAGCCAGCCCGGGGTTTAAAAATACCACTTGTGAATGACCTGATGAGAGTAGTTTTAGAGCGCAATCCACACCCAGCACGTTTCAGTTTTCTCATGGGAAAGGTATCTGAAGAGGTGTTTATTTCAAAACAAAATTTACCAAACAAGAAGGGAACGAGACACTGAGGGGAGATAAATATCCGTGGTGGGGTGGCTGGTGGCTTTCACTGCAGTCCCAATGCCTGTTTGGGGTTGCTCAGGGCACTGGATTTGTACTG
Organism: Tichodroma muraria; assembly: GCA_013390105.1. Lineage (NCBI taxonomy): Eukaryota > Metazoa > Chordata > Aves > Passeriformes > Sittidae > Tichodroma > Tichodroma muraria. The sequence goes on from WAAG01025416.1 coordinate 17,225, forward strand.
GGGAGGGGGGAGCAAAGGGGATATGAGACGAGTGAGCTGGGAGGGCAATAAGCAGGGTGCCCTCCTGCTTTCCAGGGGGTGGCAGGGACCTTCTGTCAGGAAGGGAGGAGGGAGGAGAGAGAAACACTCCTGCCATAAGGTACCCCTCATCTCTTGCTCTCCAGCACCAGGAACTCAGAAGGCATTTACACGGGCTCCTTTCCTCTTTAGGTAAAGGTTTGGGTTTAGAGAAGGCTCGATATAGTTGAGCTGGTTTAAAATTTATGTCTGATCCTCTGCGAACTCTTTGGATTTTTACAGAGATCCATTTTACCCTTTTGTAGGGGTGCCAAATTACTTTTTGAGTGATAACTTCCTGGATGTTTCCAGATGGTCATGTCTAGTTATATCTGGTATTCAAGGTGTGCCTCACATAGTAAAACTTCTATTTCTATTTATTGATTTTTCTTGTTCTTTACTTTTATTTAAAGAACTTAGTTTATTCCTTTGCTGTTGCAGAAACTCCTGGTAAATTACACAGTGCAGAATAAAGGTGTTGCTATTGTCTTTTGCCTAAATTAAGTGATAATAAAGGAGTAGAGCATTCTTTTGATAGGCCCTTTTTTGGGGTATTTTTTCTTTAAAAGGGTTTTTGACATCATTCTTTTAATCAAAGACTGGTTTTCATTTCCAAGCACCCTTCTCTAGTGCTGTAGCAACAACTTCCTGTCTGTATGAGTTATGCTAATTTCAGTGCTGAAAAATCCAAAAATAGCTGAGGAGAGAGGAATCAAATTATAGTTTTGTCATGGGATGAGGTAGTGGGAAGGAGAAGGATGCCATACCTTCTCCCTGTGTGGGCACGGGTGCCTGTCTCCCCATGCTCAGAAGGAAGCAGGACCCAAACTGGGAGCAAGCAAAGCACTTGTGTGGAAGTACCACCTTGCAGAGATCCCTGGCTGTTGCCTGCTTTTCCCTAGAAATTCATCTCCTGAGGTCCACAGCCCTTAAAGAACAACCTGCCAGCAGCACCCCATATTGTGTAGAGCAAGATCTCCATGGCCACCACTTCAGGATATAATCGTTACAGAAAAGGAAAGAAAGCACATTAGTTTGGACTATTTATACACATAAAATTCTCAATAATACTATGTATTTTCTTGTTTCTTTGTTATCCCCTAAAGGCAGAAGTTTCAGCCCAAATGCTGGTGAGCTGTGCATCCCTCAGGAGTCTGCAGTGCCCAGCCCATGCTCAAGTCTTGTTCCCACATGTTGGCCCCTCCATGCTGCATCCCACATCTCCATCACAGAGCATTTCCCTGTGCTGCACCACTCTGATGGAATCATGGCCATTAGCCCCTTGCTGGCTGCAGGGCTGTCCTGGTACAGCGCACCAAGGGCTGGGTTTGTTAATGGGAAATGGCTTTTCTGGAAAAGATCACAACTTGAGTGGGGTTTGATGATCCCTCTTTGAGTGCACTGTTTGCGTTAATGCTCAGCCCACTCACACTGGTTTTATTTTGGGTTTTGGTTTCATTGAAAGGAAAAAAAAAGGGGAAGTGAATCAAACCGAAACCTCCCTTTATTCCATTTATTTTTCAGTTGGAGGGAATGGAAAGATTTGAGCTTACCTGCTGGAGCACATTAGTCATATGAAGAGATGATGGCTGTGGGCACAGGCGAGATTTGAATGTGGGCTGGGTAGTAAAGTGCCTAAGCCCACAGTACTGAGAGGATTATGGGTGAGATGGATCAGCTTTTGTGATTCTGGCCTGATTCTTTCAGTAAGTAGTGCCAATACCCTGCTGAAGGTAAAGGATGCCCTGGCACATAAGCTGGAGTGATGCTTCCAGGAATCCTCCTGCTCCCGCGCGGTTGGGCAGACGAAGGAAGTCCTTTCATGGCTTTGCATTCCCGTTTGGGCTGCTTCTGGAGAGGAGCCTGGCGGAAGACAGAGGTGGTGATGCCACTTCCTCGAAGAAAGCCACAGAGTGTACCACGTAATTATATCTGGGCAGAGCAGGGCTGCTCCCCCAGCACAGTTACATACGTGACTGGAGCGGGCAGCGCCGGAATTTGCAGACATGTCAGGAGTCACAAATACTAGAAGCTCTCAGGAAAGCTTTGTCAATAACTGAAGCCCCGAAGTTGCAAAAAAAAAGCTGGAGAGGAGCTTTGTGTTCCTGCTCCAGCTGTGGGAAAGGGTAGGTAGGCAACAGGCAGCACGTGTTCTAGACCCCTGCTTCCCCAGGAAGCACCTTGCTCTCATTCCCCTTGCTCACCTTGCTTGCATCTCTCTCTTTGCTTGCATCAGTCTTCCCTGTTTGCATATCAAACATATTTTCACATCTCTTTGTTTGTGACTGGTTATGCAAAATTGAATTCTGTGCACAAGGGTCAATGCTTATCCAGTATTCATTTCTTATAAGCTTTTTGTTTTTTTAAGATTCCTCCTTCTTATCTCCTGTACAATATTCTTCTGTGCATTCAGCATTCAGAAAAAAACCACTGAGTAACAAGAGGATAGTCCAGCAGGAACAATGAGGATGAACTAGACTGAGTCAAAAGGTACTGACTGGCATGTGCAATCACACATAAGCAAGTGCTTTGAGGTGTACCATTGAATTCTACTGGAAGTTTAAGAGAGTGTGAATACACTTGTCCAGCAGAATAAGGCTTTTGTGTAAGAATTCATCTGTCATTTACAGTTGCTCATTTAAGGTGATTGGTATGAAATTACAAAGAACAGCTGGGGGGATGTTAGAAAATTTTATTTATCAATAGATCAAACAAGGACAAGTGTTAAAGTCATCATGGTGTTAAGAGTGAGGGCTGGATTCAGCCTTTATGCTGTTATCTGAATTGGGAGAATTGGTTACTGATGGAATAAGTTGAAGAACTCATAAATGTAGGTCTTAAAAGCAGTCGGCTTCAATTCCTACTGCAGTCCCCGTGAAAGTAGAGCAGAAATGCAGATCACTGCCTCAGGATCAGGAGTGGCTGCTGTCAGGTGCCGTGGTGATGCTCCTGAGCTGTATTTTAGGGTGCTGGCAGTCAGCTACGCACAGCTTCCCTGGGAAGTGCACACCAGCGTTTTGGCTGCTGGCTGAGTGCTTATACAGGTTTGTCACCAACAATCCCACATATTGTTTTCAGGAAATTTCAGTAAGCAATTCCAGATTTTTCTTTGTTGCTCTGATATTCAATACATGCTTATACTGCTTAAGCTTGGCCTATCCCTCCCCCCAGTAGTTAACCACCCTTTTAGGAACTACGGAAAACCAAGAAACATCTCCTTGGATTTAATACTTGTTTCTTGCTGAAAAGCAGTTTATCATAAGCATGTAGATTCCTGTATAAAGTAGAGTAGCTTCTATGGGATTTTTGTTGTACAGACCCTTGTGCAATATGGAATATTGAGGAAGATGTAGGTACAGCACTCACATAATAATAGTTAATAAAAAGTTAGATTGTGAACCAAATGAAAGTCACCAGATGTGTGATGTGGCATGCTTTTATTTTCTGTTGTTGTATTGGTTGAGATTTCTTTCAACCAATTTTTGTTTTGTGAGTTGTTTGGCATTGCTTGGGTTTTAGTAGTGGGAGGTTATGGGTGTGTGTTGTGTTTGGGTTTTTTTGGGTTTGGTGTTTTGGGGTTTTTTTTGTTGTTCATTATGGTATTTTTTTAAAGTTATTAGGATTTTGAGGATTCAAATGTCCTTTGGAGATATGAGGCAAATTGCTGATGATCTCTTGCTCAGAGCTGCATTGATGGTGTCTGTTGAGTTTTTCCAAGCTCTCGGGGGGCTGTGGTAATGCTTCCTGTCCAGCTACACCGAGCAGCAATAAATTTAGCCCAAGTGAGCCATAATGACAGTACAGGAATCAGAGGAGCGCTGACCGCTCTCCAGGAGGGTCTGGCACTCCATACAGACACCTTCATCCCTCGAGCTGCCAGCCCTGTCCTGACCTCTCTGCCCACTCTGGGCAGCCTGTCCCTCCGCGTTCCTGCTTGCACTCATGCAGTGCCTGTTTCATACAATCATTTCCATCAGTCATTTCCTTCTGACGTTTTTTTCACCTCCAACAAGAAATCAGGGTGCTGTGACTCAGGAGACAGACACACACCTGACCTGCACAAAGAGCACAGCTGCCCCTGGGTCACCCTGAGCAGATCACTGACGTGACCGGGGGCAAGACTGGCCCCTGATCACTACTATTTTCCTTCCTGAGAGCACTGACACTCCATGCTGCTTTCCAGATCTCTGCAATTCCAGTTGTATGGGAGCAGGCACAGGGTGAAAGCTGCAGAGAGATTTTCATATTAAGGCTGCATTATTGCTCCACTTCCAGCTTGTGATTGACAGATACTTACTGCTCCCACCTCCCAAGGGGTTGAATTGTGAGCAGGAAGTGATTGTAAAAGATGTTGTACTCTGAATGAGATGTTAGGAGTTGTAATTACCCACTAGTTTCTCTATGGTTACTGCTGTCAGTGCTGAGCTATTGAGAGCCCAGTGGTACTGGAGCTACTTGGTGGCTGTGCCAGCACTGTCAAAACCGGTCCCTGCTGTGAGGCAGAGCACAGCCTCTGAGCAGATGCTTATCTGCTGTGAGCATCTGTCCCTGCCCTTGTTTTGACCGAGGGCAGCAAGGCGCAGTAGTGCCTGTGTGCAGGAAGATGTGCTGGATCTGACAGTGGCCAGGCAGAAATGACATGCCCTTATCCACCTCTAATGAAGTCACAGCCTCAAATTAGTGAATTCAGCCAAGCTGATGGATGAATATGGATTTACAGGACATGACAATCCAGTCACGCACATCTGGGAGGGATGGCACGAAGCACCTGTCCAGCCACGAGCTCCATCATGCAGGGCATGATGTGGATAGCTGTTATTGCTCCATGCGTTTTGCTTTGGCAAAAGTGACACAGAGCAGGTACAACCTGTGAGCTTTTGTCCCAACAGACCATCGGGGCGATGTGCTGGTTTTGCTGGACATCATTGTTCAGAGTAGGATGGTAGAAAAATGCTAGAAATAGATGTATGTAGAGTGTGGGGCTGGCAGAGGAGGAGGGAAGTGAGGGATTTTGGGAGCTTGCCTTGCATAGGTTTTGGGAAAGAGCATGGTGCATCTTGTGAGTAGGATAAGGTCGGCACCTCCTTTCGACAGTGTCACAGAGACTTCAACAATCTGTGATGTCTGAAATAGGTGCCTGAAATAGGGCAAATGACTGATGCCTTAAAAGTGCCTGTTTGGCTGTAGAGGAAACTCCATAGTGGACATGGAATAGTGGGTTAATGATCCCAGCCCTGTGCTGACAGGAGGCCGGGGAGAGGGCTGTTGGTCTTGTGCAAAGTCTAGCATTAGCATATGCCCTGTGTGTGTCTGTATTTCAGGGCCCCTGGACTCAGGCTTCTGTGAGATGTTTTTTTTCCAGCAAGGAGAAGTAGCAAATTTTAGAGGCTAAGCAGAAAACAAACCTGTCTGCACCTCTGCGCCATGACAAACACGCTGGTAGTTCCACATCACAGCATTTGTAGCTTTGAGGCTTGCTCCCAGTGCTCCTCCTCAAACACCCAAAATGTCATCATTAGCTACTGGGCTATGTGTCATGTTCATGCTGCGAAACACAGGCAATATTTACTCAGGTAACAAAGCAAAACTGCAATATAACACCTGTCACCAGATGGTGGGGGGGGAAAGGGATTGGGATTTGGATCTGACCGTAAGGTAGGAACTGGTGCTGAGTGTTTTGTTGAGTGCTGAGGACATGTGCCTTGGGTCCTGCTCTGATCCTAGTGTCCCCCGGTCCCGTTCATTCAATGATCCTTCTCCTTTTGATTCTGCTGTCAAATCCCTTAGGTCTACTCGGGAGAGAAGTGCACCAGCAACATTAATATTATTAAAATACCCTGGACTGGAAAAAAATAAAAAGAGGGAACAATAAACAAAGTGGTTTGTTGAACAATATTTATTTCTTGAGTTTTTGATGCTGAGTTGTCTCGATCAGTGGAGGAGAGCAGCTGTTATGTTCCTCCTCCACCAGCTGGCTGCCTGTATTGCCAGCTTTTCTTTTGGCTTTGGTGTCTCTTATCCCTCCTCCTGTCTGCACACATTTTTTTCCTCTGTTCTCATGAACACCACACACTCCAGACTTCAGAACACATGCAGACTCCAGTCAAACAGAGAAGTGATATTCCTGCATCTTCTCACCATCCCTGTCAGTCTTCTCATTTCTGTCTTGGCCACATCCTCCCTGGTAGTCTGAGGGTGCCAGCTTTAGCCTGGCCAGGTTTCCCCCATCTTCCTTCCAGGGACGGAGCATCTTGGTAGGGTAGGACTTGGGGAAATGCCCAGTGGCATTTAAAACACTCAACAAACTGCTGCTGCTCCCACCCTCAATCCATTTCTCATGTCTGATGTAACAACAATAATCCTTAACATTATTTTTTCTTTATAAGGTTAATTGTAAGGTTGCAACATGTAGGCTGGGGTTTCCTTTCCTTGCAAAACGCAGGCAGATCTGCTTGGACAATCTGGCTAATGCTGTAGGGTGATCTCTGGAAGGGATTTGGGGGACACACCTCATCGATGGACCCGGGGCTATTGCAGATTATGGGGACATGGGTCAGGTCAGGGTGCTGTCAGTGAGCACTGTTGGGTGTGCTGGTGCTGTGGGTGTTCCAGGGCCACCAGAAAGGAGGGAAATTACCTTGGGGTGGTGGCTATAGGGGCAATGGGTCACCTGTGTTATAAAAGAGCTGGGCATGCAAAGCTTGGTGTTTATCTCCTTCTTGCACCACAGCACCTGGACATGAGACAGCACCAGATCTTTGGGGGCTGAGTTAAATGCAGGTTTGACATAACACACGAAAAAAAAAAAATACAACAAAACATGGTAATTGTTGGAGGTGCCTAAAAAAGGTTGGCAACATGAACTCATATCTGGCTGTGGACAGGGGTATAATTTTGACACAGGTCAAAAGGAAAATACATCCCACGGTATCTGCAGCAGGGGTCAGGTGGGGAAGAAGAGGGAAAACATCTGCTGAAGGGATGGGCACGAGAGTGAGTGGCATGAGGCCAAGGGGCTGTGGGGAAAGCAGTGGGGCCACGGTGGCACTGGGGCGTCCCTGTGCAGGGGGCGGGAGGAAGGAGAAAGATGGTGCTCATCATTTGGAACCTTGCAGTCCTCACAGGACAGACACACATGGACTGTGGACTGGTAATGAGGGGGGTAACAGCAGGAGATTGTGAGGATGAAATTACACCCAGCAGCCGACTGACATGTCTGTTTTCACAAGGTGCTCTGTCCAGCATAAAGCATGTCATCTGGATGGTGTTTCCTACAGCCCGAGCAATCCTGACCCTGCCCAAGTTTCCTTCAGTCATTTATTTCACACTACCAGCATCTCGTGTGAATGCCAGCAAAGCTGCAGCCCTGTCCGTGTCCCCATGGCACATATTGTGGCCTGAGTTTTCCAGAGCAGAGGTTTCATCCCTTCCCTGTCTAGCAGCTGGAAGGAGCACTGGAATGCTACACTCGGTGCAGAGTGTGGGATGCTCCCTATACACCTCCATTTAGTATTTCCCTTCTTCCTGGCATGAGTGCCTGTGTGGTGAGGAAAGTAAGACAAGTACTCTCTTTCTAGGGTGGTTTTGTGCTCCTGCCCCGAGGTACGGGACAAGGCTGAGACCTGGCAGGGAAATGGTCCCTGTGGGTTTCAGCAGCCTGGCCCACGGCACAGGGCAAACTCTGCTCCCAAGTGCACGGCTTAGGAGGATGCCATCCCGGGAGGAGGTCCAGTGCTCGGCATGGGTGATGCCGTAGTTGTTTGCGTGCGTCATGGCGGGAAGTGTGTGAATGGGATAAATTTAGCAGTCAAAACACAGGACCAGCACAGTCCGTCATTAACTGCCAGCCCGTCTCGTCATCCTGCAACCACAAGGAGCTTTTTTAGGGCCGGCGTCCTGGCGGAGGCCAGAGGAAGCGTGGGAGGCCAGTTCCCGGTGACACCTCCAGGCGCAGCAGCGCTGCCCGGCCGTGCCATTGGCTGCCCCCGGCCCGGGGCTGGCACTGGCCAGCGGTTAAATGCCTGCCCGGCTACCCTGGGGCACACAGCCTGGAGCATCCCAACGCAGGCAGCCAGCTCATCCCATCGCCAGCACCACAGGAAACGCCGGCTCGCATCACACCCTGAGGTAAAGGACTTGGTTTCTTTGGGTTGATCTGGCATTGCCCGGAGGAAAAATGGCAACGTTTCGGAACAGGGCTTGAAGATTTCCCCACAAGTTTTGGTTGAAAGCGGGAGGCTCATCAGCTGGGACGTAGGTGTTGTTTTGTCAGGGAAAAAATCAGAAGCGTGCTTGTTCCAGCGTGTTTTGGGTGCAGGATGATGTTTAGTGTGGTTAGTGTATCCCATGGGAACAAGGTGCTTGGCTGCTTAAAGAAAATGCTTGGAAAATGAGAGCATAGCTGGAGGAAAGGCCCCACTGCTTTATCTGCCTGACAGGCAGCAATGCTGCCGGGGTGCCCACCCAGAGGGCTCTGGAGATGCAGCTCTGTGCGGGGTTATCTCATTGGGATGCTCCGCTTTGGAATGGTGGGAGATTTTATGCAGCTGTGGGGACCACTCCAGGTGGGAGGTACAGCTCTGCAGCCCATGGTCTCACAGTGCTGCCCTTCTGAGGTGCAGGTTCCTGTCACAACCACTGAGCTCAGCTGGGTGGTGACATTACTGTGGGAACAGGAAACTCAGCAGAGCTTTCCGGCTCTTTAATGATGCTTAGAAAAAAAAATCTGCTGGGTATTTCAAATCCTAACTAAAGGGAGGTTTCTGCACAGGAGGTGCCAGGAGGTGGCACAAAGAAAAATCCCTGGCTTGTTTGAAGATATGCCAGGCTGAGCACTGTGATTTGGGAGGGCTTTGTGGGGCCGAGTTCCAGCCAGAGGCACATGCAAAGGCTTTGCTCTAGCCTGCAAATATTTCATTCCTTGTTGCAGCCACAGGGACCACATCTGACATGAGGGCTGCGTTCCTGGTGCTGCTCCTCTGGGCCGTGGCCTGTGCTCACCCTGTAAGTAGCCCCTGGACTCCCCCAAACTCCTCCCACCCCAAGCCCCTTGGTTTTGCCCAGCCAAGGCACACTGATCACTGATCAAATGTCTCCTGGATGTATTTAGGTGCCTGGCCATGGACCCACCCACCCCAGTGCCCTGCAGGAGGTAAGCCACAGGTGCTCATGTCCCACAGGTAGCAGCCCCTCAGGGAGCAAGTCAAGGATGGGGAGCCAGCCCTGAGCCAGCATCTTGGACCTGGGAACCTGGGAGGGATCAGCTGCTTCTGTGTTTCTTTGGGCTTTGTCTGTCTGCTCAGTCTTTCCAAGCTGGGTTGGTTTCACCCTGTTTTGACTTGCCTCTCTGAGGAAGTTCCCAGTTCACCTGACACCTTTTGCTGTGCTGGCCCTGAAAAAGGAGTTTCTGTGCTCTGAACTAGCCCAGCCTGGCCTTTTCCGGGCTGCCCTTTTGTTGGTGGCGACCATTTTATTTTGTACCAGCAGAAATAACTAAAGGGCTGAGGTGCAAGAAAAAGAAAGGCTTGAGCTCTTGCATGGCTCGGGAGTGAGGTCCTGCAGCAGGAGCAGCAGTAAACGTGCTGGTGTTGGTGTTTAATAAACCAAAAGCACCCTGTCATGTTCTGCCTCCAGGATACCACAAATGAAGATTACATGGGCAAGGTGGCCAACCATCTAGATGGTGGAGATAGAAGACATCCTCCTGCCAGTCCAGAGACAGGGGAGAATGCCCTTGCCAGGGACCCGATGGGTGGGAATGCTGTGGATGAGGAGCTTGGTGAGCTCAGTGGCCGAGACGTGGGAGGCCGAGTGGGGCAGGCTCAGCACATGAACCAGGTGGACCACGAGGACATGGGCACACACAACGGGAACGACCTTGGTTTCCTGGTGAGTGAGTGAGTGGAGAGAAATGTTTTGTTTTGCCAGGAAAGCTCCCTTGGCCCCAAACCTGGCACTGGCCAAGGCTGTGTTTGGCTTTGTGTTCATCTGTCACCTCCATAGGAGGCGGATGCACGTGACACTGATGATGGTGACAACGGGGACCACTACAGCCCCGGAGCCAACGGGTTTCCCTCGCACGGCGGCGGGTTCCTGGACGAGGAGGATGACAGTGGGGACGACACCTTCGATGCCAACGGGGAAGAGGAGAGGGGCGAAGGCCCCACCTACGTGGCTGGTGCTGATGGGGCAGGGGAACACAAGCACGACGCTGGCCGTGGGGATGCCGGCGCTGGCGGGGGGCACAGCGACAGCAGCAGCAGCAGCAGCAGCAGCAGCGAGAGCATCGGGGCTGACCACCGGCGCTACAGGAGCTACGGCTTTGGGCGCCCCTACAGGCACGGAGGGGCCAGCAGCAGAAGCCAGGAGGAGGAGAGCTATGACTTCCAGGATGAAGCCATGCAGGGGGATGACCCCTCTGTCTTCGACGGCCCGGCCAGCAGCTACAGGATGCGCCACGCTGGCCCCCATGCCCTGGGGAACAGCTGGGAAAGTGCCCAGGGGGGTGGCTCCCACCACTGGGAGGAGGGTGACAGCAGGTCCCCCGAGGTGGAGGATGGTGACTCTGGAGAAGACAGCCCATCCATGGAGGACAACAGTCAGTCAGAAGAGCCTGTTGACAGCCAGTCAGAGGAAAACAGCTCCAGCCACTCCAGGGAGGATGGAGATGGGGATGGGGAGGACAGCCCCTCCAGGGAGGATGAGGACAGCGAGTCCAGGGAGAGCACTGATGAGCAGTCAGATGAAGAGCCAGGGGAGACCCCGGAGGTGGTGAGAACCTTGAATGAGCACAGTAACAGCTGGACCTGGGAAGGGAAGGAGGACTGGGATTCTGCTGAGGACAGGAGTGTGCCGTCCACACCTGACAGTGAGTCCAGGGAAGAAGAGGGTGAACTGAGCGAGTCCAAGGAAGATGACGGTGATGACCAGAGCCAGTCCACAGAGGACACTGTGGAGCAGTCAGAGGAGGATGAGAATGACTCTGTGCTGAGCACATCAGCTAAGAGCCCAGAGTCCCCAGAAGATGACAGCAGTCCAGAGGACAACACAGGTGAGGACAGCAGGTCCACAGAGAGCGACAACAGCGAGTCCCAGGAAGATGATGACGACGTGGAGAGCCACTCCCAGGAGGATGCCACCCGCGAGTCCAGCAGCCATGGGGACGACAGCTCCCTGCAGAGCCTGGAGAGCGGGGGCCGCAGGCGGCGTCTGGGCGCCCTCCGCCGCAGACCTGCCGCTGACTACGATGACAATGACTGCCAGGACGGGTACTGACCTGTGCCCCAGCGGCATGGGGCGTGGCGGGAGGAGGGGTTAATTTATTTGCCATGTAGCCTGCTCGACTTCTTCTCAAGGAGATGCTGTGGTTCAGACAGAGTCAGGGTTGTCAGGGTTAGTCCTGGGCACGCTGCACAGGGAGCGAAGGGGTTGCCAGGCACAGGGAAAACGCCAAACCACAGCGAGGCATTTTCTGTATCAAACTGGAGAGCAGCTGAGAGCTGTGAGTGCCAGCAGGGTGATGCTGCCCACTTGCCCCAGGGACACAGTGGTGGCTTGGCACTCCTGGGCACGCTGGGCAGAAAGGTCCCTGTGTTCACCTACAGCTGCCCTAAACACACCTGCCCAGACTCCAACTGGAACTTTCCATTAACTCCATGTCCAGCACATAAAAAGGAAAAACTACAGCTGGTGTGCACACACGGTGCATGGGCACAGCAGGGTGTGAAGTACCACTTCAGGATGGGATGTATGTAATATTTTTATTATTTTGTAAGAAATGTACAGAAAACCTTATACTGTATCTTTTTTGCACTTGTATTTCAAAGCTGAAATGTACCCTGTTGATTTCTTTAGTCACCATTAAAACCACCAAACTCCACTGTAGCGTGGTTTGAGGTGTTGCTGTTTTTTTCTTCTGGGTGTGTCAGGGTCTGCAATTTGGGGCTGGACCAGAAGGAGTGGGAAGCAAAGGGCAGGATATTTGTGTAGGGAGCCACAGCATGCTGGGAAGAGGACGAAAGCAAAAGCTGAAGGTGTTGCCATGCCCTCTATTTCCAGGTGCCCCAAAGGCCACCCCTGCCCCTTGGTGGACCTGCAGTGGGGTGGAAAATCTGGCTGATGACCCCAGATGGAAGTCATTGTGTGAGCTGGGCCTGGGGCTTTGCTATATTAGGGCCATCACCTCCTGCAATGTGAGCAAAGGTTGTGCTCTTCCTTAGGTGCTGAAAAGATGTCCCAGGGCATGAGGACTCTTCTGGGCCACTGGCTCTGAGTGCCCATGGTGGCCCTTGGTACCAGGTTCCCTGCAGGAAAGATGCAGGTGAGCAGGGAAGAGGTGTTATTATGAGTAAAGCCTCTTTTACTCTGTGACATTTGGTTGTTTTCTTCCTCCTACCAGCAAGTAAACAACAAGTTATTTGAAATCACATTATTTTAGATCCCACTCAGGCTCTTCCTCCTGGTTCACATGTGCAGGACAAGCAGTACAATGCGGGTTTCAATGCTGACAGATGAAGCCTTGGGCTGCCATGTCACTGTGCAGTTTTACAGATTGGAGTTGTGGCTCTGCAGGGGACGGTCCCCAAGGAGTCAGGGTGAGTGAGTACATTCCCTTCAGCTGTCCAGTCTCAGGGGTGTCACTGCTGAGTGTTGCGGTACCAAATTCAAGAACCAGTAAAAAAATGAAATTTTTTTCTGCTGCTTATAGCAGAACCACACTTAATTTGTAGCCTGTTTCCACCACTATGAAGTCTGGGAGCTGAGAAGCTCCCGGTTTCTCTAGAAATTTGGTTTTAATTTTCACCCTGTGTAGCCTTTCTTTGCTTCTTTATGAGATCAGCTCTGAAACTTGTGGCTTCCACACGCTGCTGCCCTGGGAATGAGCCTCTTCCCTGACCCTTCATTCCACTAGCTCCCACTTCACTGTGACCTGGCTCTTATTTTTTGGACCCCTCACATCAGTTGCGTGAATAGCTGGGGATGCTGTGATGGCAGCGATGCCTGTCAGGGTCAAGGGCACCGAAATTCTGGAGTGCAGCCCCACCACTGGGGTGAAAGACAGCAAGCGTGGGTTTGGCTGCAGCCAAAAGGGCCGGGTGAGCCAAAAGGTCGCTGTCGCTGTGGTTTAAAGCTGCAGCAATGACGTGTCTGCTGCTGCGGGCAGCAGCGCCGGGAGCTCTCCCGTGACCAGCAAGCGGTGCTGCTGCTCAGGCAGCGTCGACGTTCTGGTGCCGCCTCTGTCGCGGGGCTGGGTCACATCCCTGGGGCCGTCGGAGGTGATGTTCGCGTAGCGACAGCTGGCGGGGGTGGGGATGGAGCAGTTTTTTTCGGATGCCTCCCAGGAAGAGGAGTCATGCAGCCTGCGAGAAGGACGGTCGAGACGTTTCAGGGGTGGGGTGAAACCTCTTCTTGCAAATTTGTGCATCATCCCGTGTCCATCCTCATTCTTGTGGGAGTGGTTCTGGGGTGCACAGCAGCCTGGCACAGCTGGGCAGGGCACTGCGTGTCCCCGTCCTCCTCACTTCGTGCATGGAGAGAAAAACTGGATTGGTTTGGGTTTGGAGCGAGCGGGAGGCACGAGTGCCTTGCAAACGGGACCGAGGGTATCCGGCTGTGCTGCCCCACACGTGGGTCCCCTTCACGTGCCTTCCCGGGGACGTGCTACCACTGCACTCGTGTCCTGGCCAGCAACGCCCAAAACTTGCCTCCCGCTGGCTGGCTGCTCCCCAAAAGCCAGGGAGCCGGTGCCAGAGCTGACTGCTGCCCGCCGGTCCTGCCAGGACAGCTTCCCACGGGACCATCCCTTCTGGCATTGCCCTTCTCTGGGAAAACCTCCTGCTTGGCCGCAGGGAGGGAGCCGCTCGTGCTGGGCCCGTGCAGCGACGTGGCCGGAATCTGACAAGGACATCTGCAAGGTTTTGGGGGACACCGGTGGCATTGGACTATCCCTTATCAAATGCTGCTCTTCCGTGTGTGGGCAAGGCCACCCTGCTTGACATCTGGAAGGGCTTGGTGATAGGCAGGACTTCGGAGGGTGAGGTTTTGGATGGACAGAGGGAGTGTGACCAAAAGATGATCTCTTGGAGGATTTCAAGGGATTTTTAGGAGTTTATGTACTTGGTTTTCACGCCATGTGTCTGTGCACTGTGAGCATTGGAGGGGAAAACTCCTGCTCTCTGCTGTTGGGCTGTCAGGACAAGCAGCTGGGAAGGTCAGCCACAGGCTCTGCCATCACTGGAGGTGTCATTGGAGATGTTCCTGCCCCCAGTTTCAGGATGATTATGCGATGAAGTTGTCAGGGTCCGTTTTCCTGATGGGTTAGGCAGGGATAAGAAATGCCCACGTCAATGTATGCTTTCATTATCCACCCACATGACAGTCTTTGTGCATTGGGGGTGGCCTCCAGAGCTGAATGCAGTGATTTACCCAGAAATCAGCACTGGGGTTTAAAGCAGGTATTTTTGGATCCATTTGGGTTTTTGAAAGCATGAGTTTGCATCATCACGAAAGAAAGGTTTCTTGTGTTGGTTTTTTTTGTCCTTTCCAAGAAGAAAAAATTCTATTTTTAATAAGTAGCTGGTGTGACTGAAGTGGTGGGAGGCAGCAGTGCTGAGCCTGGCTGTGGCAGCTGAACTTGGGGCAGCCACAGCACACAAGCTGTACTTACTCAACCCCATTATTTTCCTGGATTAGGTGGGAGAAACAGAGAGACCCCTGCACTTGTAAACCTCCTCTCCATCCAGCAGTGGCTTTTTTGGCAGTGCAGACAAATTTCCTGGGCTTCCCATTGTGATCTGTGTTCCACAGCTGGCTGCAGGGCTTTTCCTTGGTCTGTGTTTGTCTTGAACAAAATGGGAATATCTGTGGAAGAAACAATGATAGAAGCATAGAATGGTCTTGATTGGAAGAGACCTTAAACACTATTTCAGTCCAATCCCCCTGCCATGGGCAGGACACTAGACCAGGTTGCTCAGAGCCCCATCCAGCCTGGCCTTGAACACTTCCAGGGATGGGGCACCCACTACTTCTCTGGGCAACCTGTTCCAGGGCCTCACCACCCCCACAACAGAGAATTTCTTCCTACTATTGAATCTAAACCTTCTCTCTCACAGTTTGAAGTTATCCCCCCTTGTCTTGTCACTACATGCCCTTCTAAGAAATTTTTCTTCATCTTTCTTGTAGGCTCCCTTCAGGACTGATGGGATTATCTCTTCTGTGTCCCCTGTGATGGAATTCTGTGGTGGGGACCACTCCTCTTCAAGCACACGGTGGGGCCAGGAGAGTTTGATTGCATTTCTCTGCCCTTTTCAATGGGGAGGAAAAACCTCTGATGGAATCACTGAGGCCATCAATCTGAAGAAAAGAATTATCCCAGATGTGGGAAAACAGTGTTTGACCTCAGTGAAACCCCAAAATGTTACGAAGTTTTTGAATGCTCGAAATGAATTTTTCTTCCAGCTCCCTTTACTGCCATGCACTTTGATGGCAAATAACCTTCCCATTCCTGGCTCAGCCATGTCCTGGGAGTTTAGTGGTACCCCCAGCACTGCCCCAAGGAGCCAGGCACCACAGGATGGTACAAGTAAAGTGCAAGTGTTAGCATCCACCTGTACTGCATCCTCCCAACTCATGATGGAAACCTTAAAGCTGCAGAGCAGGCAAGGGGTTTGCAGTTCAGTTTTTTCCTGTTTTTACACCCTGAGATGCAAAGCTGCAAAGAGCTATTGTATTTTAGCAGAAGGCATCAGGTTACTGAACGCAGGGGCTGAACCTGCACCTGGGGGACAGAGGCAACACCTGCCCTTTCTGTACTAGACCTGATGTTGTTTCACCTGCAGAGCAAAAAGTAGTTTCATGACAGTGTGAAAACTTCCAAAGCCACGTTCTAAAAAAGTCAAATGAGTGCTTGAGTGTTAAGGTACTTTTTGCAGAAGACACGTATTTCTCTATGTATTTAGGCCAGTTCAGATGGGGCTTTGAGCAACCTGGTCTAGTGGGAGGTGTCTCTGCCCATGGCAGGGGTTGGGAGCTAGATGAGATTTAAGGTCACTTCCAATCCAAAGCATTCTGTGATTCTATGATATGTGGATACATATATCACTCTTCTGCAACTCAAGTGTGTGCACAGTAACAAATAACCAGTGCAAGAGCAGCAGTTCCTGCTGACACACACAGCAGACTCTGCCTCTGCTGCAAGTGGGACCTTTTTAATCCCAGACTCAGGGGTTTTACCAAGTTAGAGCAGTGTGTGCAGTGGCAGGGAGGTAGGCAGCCATCACCAGTTCAGGACAGAAGCAGTGTTCCTCCACGCCATCCAGATGTCTGAAGGTCCAGGGACACTGATTTAACTTTGTTAGAGATCTCAGTTCCTGACCTGGGTGTGCAAGCTGTTGGTTGTTACTTCTGCAATGAAAACAGGCTCTCTTCCTGCTCGCCTCCTGAAAATAAGGCCTTTTGGGGAGTTTATTTGGCTTTTTCTCCTGAGGGTGTGTTTGAGAGCTCTCACACGTGGACGGAGGCAAAGACAAGTGGGGAGACCAGACCTGGTAACTCACTCTGGCTGATGAGGTGTTTCATGTTCCTGAGAAAAACAAACAAACAAACTGGGGAGATCCAGCAAACAGATATTGCTCAAACATGTGAGGGCCTGGGTGGTGGCGAGTCCGGGATTTGCGATAATGCTGCGACCTAGCCTCAGGGATTTGCTGGGTTTTGTTCCCAGAGTTCAGGGTGCTTCAAAGTACTCACAGTGCAGACCTGCTCCTGGCCCACATTTTGCCAGGCATGTAAATAGAATCCATTTCCTTTTTCTGATTTCTGCTCAGAGAAAAACAAAAATCAAACAAAATGTTCTGTTGCAGAGGGCCAATATATAAAGGCTGTGTACTGATAATGGAGACTGATACAAAGTGCATTTTAGATATTCTCCCCTCACACTTTTACTCTAAAATTGAATGTTGGCAAAAGAATAACAAGCTGTGCATTTGTGTTCGTGCTCTGAGAGGTAAGGGGAAAGAGAGGCATTCCTTATTCTTATGCTGTTGCTCCCTCTTCTTGCTCATCACTTCTCTCTGCAGCTGGTGGCCGTGGCACACACACTCCTGTCCCTGACAGCACGTGGGGAGAGGTGGAAACTGGGCAAGCTCTGCCTCAGGTGACCCCTATACAAGTTTTGGGGGTGCCCTGGCCACTGAGCTGCATGGCAGGGGTGCCCCTTTCTCTGGCTCAGCAGCACCTTGGTCTCTTCCCACCATGCTCAAAGTATCCTTCTGGTTTTGTTTTCTTTACTTATTTTCGGCCCTGAGGTTTCCTTTCAGAATAGCTCCAGGGCGTGGAAATAGGATGGCGTGGCCCCAGCCCCGCAGTGCGCCGGGGCAGGACAGGAGCACTCCGCTCTGCTCATTTACCGCCCTGCAAAAATAACTAAATTTGGACTTAGGAGCCATGTCAGCCTGAACCAGACAGGGACGCTCTGACCCCGAGTCCCCAGGGGCTCAGGCAAGTACACCCAAACTGTACAGGGTGTCCTCGCTGGGTGCAAGCTGCAGCACAAAGCTGTGGCCAGCAGCTGGTGGAAACCCCACCTTCCACTAGAGCATGTTGGTTAAAACCCCATCCTTCAGAGGCAGATAAGGTGCTCTGTGTTTTGTTTCCAGAGGTGACATCATTTTCATAAAGCTTTCAAAGCCTGCAATTGCTTTTAATAACAGATTCCTTTCAGATAAAGGGGTGATCCCTCCAAGCCCTGCCGCCTTGGAGAAATGGAGTTCTTGCAAGAGCATTTAGAGACCAAGACCAATGCTCCAAGCCTGCCATGTGATGCTTTGTAAAGTAATAATGAAAAAATGAATTTCAAATGGAAAAGTTGTGGATGTGCTGGCCGAGTTCCCTGCTGGTCTCCTGCCATGGTGCCAGTGAGGTTGCTGCTGCTGGTGGCCTGCCCGGACAGCACCCGCTCCAGGAGCTAAACATAGGTGCTGGCTGCACAAGGCACTTGGGCACACGTTAATTATCCTGGTGCTTTTTAGGGATCTTGGGTGAAATATGTGTTTTTATAGTCAGTTTTCCATATTTTTTTTAAGCAGCCTGGAGCAGAAGCCCTTTAATTACATTAAAAATCACCTCCCACCAGCACTCTCTGTTCCCAAGCCCTGATGAAATTTTAAGCTCAAAGCCAAGCACATGCTCACCGCTTTCCTAGGCCAGGCAGCTTAGGACAGCAGGGGACAATGGGAAGCAGGACTATCTCTGCCCTGAACGCCCTGCATCACCCCCACCAGGGCTGCCCCTCCAGCTGCTCCAGCCCCATGGATAAAGTGGGAACATGGGAATCCTCACAATGATGGTCTCTTTTTATCAGATGCTCCTGTGTTGGCACTGAAAAACTGAATGGCAGTTTTTTGGGTTTTTTTTTTTTTTTTTTTTNGCCCTGCAGCCCCTGGGGTTGCATGGTGGGCATGTGGCATGGCCTGCTGCCAGGGGTGCTGGACCCTCGGGGGGCTATGGGGGACCTCTCCCTCCCCAGTTACATGCATAGTGTTCTATCAGCAATTACCAGCTCCCCATCGTGTACCTGTCAATGCTGGGCTCCCCTGCATGTGGGTGAGGCTGTTTGTGCCCCTAGTTTTGAGAAGAAACATTCAGGTCTTTCATGGCAAATTGAATTTTTCTGTCCTAAATAATCATCATTTTACCACTGGCTAAGCTGACCATTACAGACCTGCCTGAAAGCATTTGTTTTTCAGCACCCCTATTCCCTCTCCTAGCGCTGCAGGGCGGAAAGCATCCAGTGGGATTTGCAGTTCTCTTTGCCACTGTGGGAAGCAAAGCTGCATTTGGTGAGGAGTCGTTCCCTGAACCGCTGCAGCCCAGAATGTGCAGGAGCTTAGGGGCCTTTGCTGAGGAGTGCAAGAAAAATCTGGGAAAGAGGGAGCAGAGGTGCTGAAATCCAGAGGTACTGGAGAGCTGGGTGGCTGAAATCCAAGCAGGAAATGATAAATATAGATAAAGGAGAAAAGATGTCCTCGCAGAGGTGGGTGCCGGGGGCAGCATCCGCTTGCTGCATCCTGCCACCAAGGTCCCCAGTGCGATTTGAGTGCACGTGTGGGTGGGGTTCTTTCATTTTCCCCCCACTCCCAGGCAGTTATTCTGCTTTGCTGGGAACATACACAGATTTCAGCTGAGCAGTGCCTGGTTTTTGAGAGCAGGGGACTGGGCTGGCTCGTCTGTGACTCTGCATAGTTTGCGGGGCATTAGAAACAAAGCAGACGTGCACTTTGTAGCAACGCTGTGGCAGAAATGGCTCTCAAAGGGGGAATGGTGACACCTGTATCTGACTCCCCTTTTCCTTCCCTGCCCTTAACCAAGGCCTCTGCAGGCATCCTGGAGAGGAATGTATTTGGATTTAGCTTTTTTTTTTGGTCTAATGGCTCTGCCCAAGTGGTTGTGGAGCTGGGCCTTTGAGATTGTTTTTTTGTCTACTTGAACAAACAGTGACAGAATTTCCCAAAAAGGGAGGTGGACACCCCCCAGGAACAGATTTCCCAATATTTATTTTAATTAAAACCCAGAGTGTTATTATACCCTCGGCCTCCCAGCCGCTCATCTGAGGCCAGACCCTCAATTAAGCGGCACAGTGCAAACCTCGCTGGGTTTGGCAGCGGCACGGGGCGCTATGTTTGTGCACCAAATCTGCCAGCGTTGAAGTTTTGGAGGGGTTTTGGTGCATGCTGGAGGGCTGGCGTCACTCCGGGCAGGGCGGTGACTGGCTTGGGGGGGGCAAAACCAGACCTTATATCCCAGCAGGGCAGCAGCAGGAGGAAATCTGTGCCGGCTGAGTCCGTGGGTAGCTCTCGGTGCTGGGGCAGGGTAAGCTTGCTGCTGCTTTTCCCAGTCGGGTTGTGCATTGACGTCTGCTTTTTGCAGGGAGATGGGGGGGGGCTCAGCTTGCTGCCAGGATGGGGTGCTGGTTTTAGCCCTTTCCTGGGTCTGTGGCTTCATGAAGTGCTTGGGTGCAGGGGATGAGCATCCAGAGCCTTGCTGTGAGGTCAGGGAAGCTTGTAGACACTTGTTTTCTAGCCTGAGTTAAGCAAAAATAAGGAAACTTCAAGCACAGATAAATGTAATAACAATTCCCTACAAACAGAGCTGATACTGGGTTTAGGCAGAGGAAGGGTAGGAACAAGGAAGGGTCTGACTGAGCTCAGGGGGATGCTGGGAGCATTGTTCCCTGGGGGAAGGCTGGGGTGCTGCTGGGAGGACTGGGTGCGCTCCTTGCTCCTTGAGGGAGGACGGCAGGCTGTGTTTTGGTGCTTTGGTTGTGCAGCTCAGACCTGCCCACAGCCAAGTCCCCTTCAGAGCCTGTGGGGGGCTCTTTGCATTGGTGCCTTGCCACTTCTATTTTTACCAACGGCAGGCTGCAGAAGCCAATTATTTCCATTATTTGTTTCCTTGTTTGTTTTTCCTCAGTGAGGTTAAACTGTCTCTGGTGTAATTCCCAGGAGCACTGCTCCCTGGGCAGAGCCCAAGCAGGTCTTGGAGCTATGGGAGGGCAGCCGCAATAGGCAGTGCTCTCAGCTGCTCCTGTTCCATCTCCAGTGGGGCTTGGCTTTCTCCCCTCCCTCAGAGGCAATGGGGAAGCAGGAATAAATTGTCCTGCTACAGGAAAACTTTGAGTCCACTGCATGGTGAAACTTGCTTTTCTGGTATTTTGTAGCTTCTAGAAAAAACAAAATGTATTCATGGAAGTTGAGGCAGATCTTTAAAAAAAAAAAAAAAGAAAGAAAGAAAAAGAAAAGAAAGAACTGGGTCTATGGAGGGGTTGGGTGACCCCACCAAGAAGTGGCTGAATGTCAGCCTTTCTTCTCCCCGCTCACCCACGTGGACACAGACATGTGGATGGTTTGGAGTGGTGTTGGTGCGTTCTAGCTGAAAAGTGAGCCCTCGGCGTGTTTCGGTGTTCCTAGAGACAGCAGCCATGAGGAGTGTCCTGGTGTTTGTCTGCGTGGTGGGGATGACGTGCGCCTTCTCGGTGAGTGCCAGGCGAGGGGGGAACCCCCGGCCTCGCCACGGCTGGTGTGGGGCTCATACCAACCCCCCCCTTCCCCCAGGTCAAGAGCTGGCTGCGGCGACCCAAGTTGGATGACTCCGAAGAGAACGCGGTAGGGTCTCCCCCACCCCTCGAGCCCAATCCCACGCAAGGCTGGTCTTGAGGAACAGCACATTTTGGTGGCTGCTGTACCCAAGGCCTCAGACTGATGGGATTTTCCCCCTCCTTCTCCTGGCAGATTTTCAAGAGCCGGCACCGGCATTACCTGTACAGGTACATCTACGTGTATCCCCCGCAGCGACGGTACCAGGTGGGTGCTTCCAAGGCGTTGCTGCTTCTTTGCCACCCTCCAAATGCAGGAATTTCGGCCCAAATGAGATGGGGGCACGGTCTGTACCCTGCTGGCATGGCCTGTGGTCCTGGGCACAGAACACTGTACTTGTGACACCCACCCACCTGCCTCCAACTTGGTTTTCCCTCTTCTTAGGGCAGTGACTCATCCGAGGAAGAGGGGCATGGCTCGGAGGAGGAAGAAGGGGGGGTGAGTATGGCAAACCAGCAGCCTGCAAAACAAATACAGGAATTTGGGAACTTTCTTTGGTTTTATAGTCTCTGCTCGTCAGCATTTGTGGTCACTGTCCGCCCACAGACTTGCGCTCTGGATACAACTGGATTTTCTACTCTGGGGCTTATTTTATTATTTTTTGTCGATTTTTTCCTTTTGCTTTCCTTTTTCTTCCTGGGCGGGGGTTGCACCAAACAACCCTGAGACAAATTCTCTGAGTTTCCATTTCCAATGGCTCAG
This sequence comes from Tichodroma muraria, assembly GCA_013390105.1. Classification (NCBI taxonomy): domain Eukaryota; kingdom Metazoa; phylum Chordata; class Aves; order Passeriformes; family Sittidae; genus Tichodroma; species Tichodroma muraria. The sequence goes on from WAAG01025416.1 coordinate 39,133, forward strand.
AAAGGAGCAGGACAGGCCAAAGGACAGAAGCAAGGAGGTTCACACAAGGAAGAAGGTGGTGTTAGGAACTCCTCTTACCTTCCTCTTTCAGGGTTTATTGCCCCTATAGCACTGAGAAAATCCCTATGAAAAATCCAGTTATGTTCTGCATGTATGTCTGTGGAGTGACACAAACTGATGCTATACTGGGAAAGTCAAATTTGTACCAATCAGATGGTAAAGCTGCTCCTGTCTGCTGGATCAGTGTGAGCTTGGGCACCTCAGTAGCTGAGTCACCCAGGTCCAAAATTAAATGTTAAAAGGGGTTACAAAAATCTTTTGTGTTTCATCAGGCTGTAAATGCTCAAAAATAATCCAGTGGTCTCAGGCACATAGGTGCTTTGAAACAAGGATCTGGTATGCTTAGGAACCTGTGTGTCAGGCCTAATCAAGTCTTTTATTTTTTTTCTTTTTTAAAAGTTATTTAATGAAATCCAGGGAATCTGGTTTTAAACACCGCTTTGGAGGCCTGTCAGGGCTTGGGCTATAGCATGGGGTAACCCCTGTGCCAGCCCTGGCACCTCCCTGCAATTTGCCCCATTTTACCTGTTTCTCTCCCCAGCCGCTGCAGCGGCTATTCTCTAGGAATAAATTTGAGCAGTGAGATGGGCAGCAAAAGGTGGAATTTCATTTCTCAGGAAGAAATTAAGTGGTATGCAGGAATGTAGCTGCTCTTTAGGTCGGCCCTTTTTGTTTTGAGGGCACCAGAGCAGTGGTGGCTGCTCCCATGCAGGGATGTGCCTTCACTGGCAGGGTGGTCAGCAAGAGGAATTGTGCTGAAAGGTCCCAAGGTCAGTTATAGACATGTAAAAAGCACTGTTATATTGGCTGCTGGATGGGGACTGTCACTTCCACTGGCACAGCTGGCTGCACTGTGCAATTAGATGGCTCTCCTGTTGGAGAGGAGAGAAGCCTGGATTTTCTCTGCCGTCAGGTGCACTCATATTTCAAGACCTGAGGTGGCCCAAAATGCCAGGGTAGGTGTCCTCGGTCTTAGTGTGCGAGCAGCAGGGATTGCCCAGGGCAGTGACGACACTGACCTCAGATCTCCCTGCCGTGGCTGGGCTCATTTGCTGGTGGCAATCTGGGCACTGGGTGAACTGCCCCACCAGTTCCTCAGCGGCTGCTCCAGGCTCTGTTTGCGTTTGGGTTATTCCTTAGCTTTTTTTTAGCTGTGCACCCCACTGAGAGCCCTGCTCTGCTGCTGATCTCTGAGGCCAGGCGTTGCTGATGGCTGATTGCTGGTGGGGTTTGGGCTCACGCCTGGCTTTGAGCCATCACACTCTCACTGACCATCCACACATGACGTGCAGTGTGTCCACACGTAGTGTGCCTGTGGCTTTCTTCGTTTACTGGAAACTGGGAGAGGTAACTTCAGAAGAAAACCTTTAGATGCTTTTCAAAGCAAAATGTGGAGCCAGAATGGGAACACCCAACTCCAGCCACAACTTAATTGCACAGCTCCAGCTGCCCTGCTGCAGCTTCTCCGTTTCAGCCTGGAACAAGACCCGTGGGAAAGCAGGGAACTCGGAGCAATGCCCAAATGCTGTGTGTGGATGCTCTGTACCCCTCTAACTGCCAGAAGGCCTGCGCTTCCCTCCAGCTGCTGACCCCCTGCCCTGTCCTATCCCTCTCCCTGCAGGAGCCATTTTATGCTGGCACCAAGGCAGCTGGACACCCTGCCGGAGCAGCCCCTGGGGACTGCCAGGGTGCACTGGGAGGAGACGTCACATCCCCCCAGCAGGTGCGGTCTGGGGAGCTGGAGGGAGCACCCATGGGGAGGGGGCTGTTCACTGCATGTTTGCTTGTACCCATGGGATGCCTGCACCCTGTTTCTGCTTGGGGGGCTGCTCTGGAAATACCCATAGCTGGACCAAGCTCTGGGCATTAAGTTGGCGTTGGAAGGGGTACCCCAAAACAGACAGTCCTGCCATGCAACATGGCTGGGGGATGCTCAGCTGTGCCCATACCTGCCCCTTTCCACATGGAGCTGCTGCCTCCTGACATCCGAGTAATGCTGTGCTGTCTTCACTCTCCCAGGACAAGGGCTGCCAAGGGCCCCTGAAAGGGATAAGGCAGGGGACTGCCAGCAAGGGGGAAGACTCTGAAAATGAAGACAGCGATGAGAATGAGGAGGAAGAGGAGGAAGAAGAAGTAGATGAGAACGAGAATGGTGTCAATGGCACAAGCACCAATACCACAGAGGGTATAGGACCTCATGGCAATGGCACTGTGGTGGCTGAGGAGGGCACTGGTGAAGCTGAGGAAGAGGAGGAAGAGGAGGAGGAAGAAGAAGAGGAAGAGGAAGAAGAAGAAGAAGAGGAAATCGAAGCCACCACCGTTGCAAGCACCACCAACGAAGAGGGTCTGACCCAGGCAACCACTATGGATAATGGGGGACCCACAGATGCCACCACAGCAGGGGAGCTGTGGGAGTATGATGTGACAGCCAGGGACCACAGCCGGGGGGATGAGGGCACCACCGAGGGTGGGTACGAGGAACAGGACGGGTACGCACGCGGGGACAGCTACCGGGCCTACGAGGATGAGTACGGCTACTACAAAGGGCACGGATACGATGTGTACGGCCAGGATTACTACTACAGCCAGTGAGCAGGGGGGACTGCCCTGGTGCTGTCCCTACCTGCCCAGCCACTCAGGAAGGTGCATCCAAAGGCTCCCTGGAGCCACCGCACGCCAGAGGGGACGCCAGGCAGCTTGCCATGTGCACTGGCTCCATCCCAGGCTTTTTTTTTTCTTCTTTTTTTATCTTGCAAAGTGAAATCAAATGAAATAAAGCAACAGAACTGAGCTTATTGGTGACAAAAGGTTTGTTGCCAAATTTTCTGGGGTCAGTGGGGAAGCACAGCACTTGATGAGGGTCTGAGGGGTTATAGTTGCCCATGATGCTTAGGGCTGAATCTTGTTATTCCAGCTCAGATGCACATGAAAGGAGGGAGAAACAGCAAGGCTAACTTGGAAAGCCTCATAGAGTCCCCTCTGAAAAATGAAAAGGCGGTCTTAGGGACACTGCTGTGGGATTACAGCCACATTTTATATAAAGTTGATGTGAATTTCCCATACATGAGCAGTGATAACTGACCGCATCTCCCACTCCTTGGTAATAATGTGCCTCCCATGGCCTGAGCACATGCCAGGCAATGTTAATAAGGGTAAAAACACTAATTTCTCTTTCTGTGAATCACTAGCTGTAGACGCATGCCCCTGTAATGGGGGCTTTGCTTCTTCATCCCTGCACCAGGCATGTGGGTACAAGACTGGGCAACTTAGATGTGTGTCTTGAACACCAGTACTGCAGCCCAAGACATCCCTGTCACACAGCCTCATTCCCAGAGCAAGGTAGGGCTATCAGAGTGACAGTGGTGCATCCACTCCCCTCCTCCATCAGTGATGGAGATGCCTGGCTGGGAGTCCTCAGGATCCCTGCTCAGGGTCACTTCCCAACAGGAGTGTGTCCCTGGCCAATTGGTGGTCCGCATTATGGATAGGGATAGAACAAATCCCACTGGGTTCCAGACAGATTGCCACCATTTGGGAATAGTGATGGCCCTCATGCACAGTTTATGGCAGGTACCATGCTGCTCCTGCACTCCTAGGAAGGAAACCTGAGTTCAGCTCTTGATGCAGGTCCAACTGCAGAACTAGTCTATTCCTGCCAGCAGCAAGTCACTGGCCATTGTACAAAACTGCTTCCATATGCCAAAGCCAGGCTGCAGCTTCTGGGGAGGCAGGAGGTGCTGCCTGCAGCGTGAGCACCCCTAGGGACAAATCCCTATGGCGGCACTGGGGAGCTCTGCATGCACTCATGGCCGGTGCTGGGACATGAGAGTTCCATCAGCCACATCCCCAGGGGGTGCCCAGAGACGTCAGGGAACTGGCATGGACAAAGGACCCTGGCGCTGCCAGGGGCCGGGTCCCACTCCCACAGGGCGCACAGCCCAGTCCCGCGTGCGTCAGCCCCCCAGGCATCTGGCAAAGGCTCTCCTCCAGGAGCCAAGGCACGTGGGCTGGCTGCCCTGTGAGGTGGCATCCGACTGCCACTCCCTGGCCGGTGGGCAAGGGTCAGTTTCCTGCCGGCTCCAGGCTTTGCTTCTGCTTGGGGCTGGATGCTGATGGCTTAAGCGTTCCTGGTGATAATGCAGCAGCCGTGCCAGCTCCCAGGGTTTGGGTTAGGGCAGAGTGGGGAGTGGGATGGCAGCTGCTGTCACCACCACCACAGTGAGTGCCTGAGCCAGGCTGGCCACAGCAGTGGGAACCCTTCTTGGCAAGGGTGTAGGTGACCAGCAATGCTACCAAAAGCAGGGATGGGGAGGAAGGAGGGTTTGTACATCGTGCACACCCTTGTAGCAATTCTTCGTAACGAAGCTGGGCTCAAAGGGACCTGTGCAAGAAGTACATGGAAAAATATACATACCCTTTTCTTTTTTGCCACCCTCCTATTTTGCACTTGCACAGGCTTAGCTCTGAGGGGGTGAGGTTGAAACCCAAAAGGCAAGTGTCAGAAGATACAGCATGGTGGTGGCTCTCAGCTTGGCCAATGCTGCCCTTCTGTGCCAAAGGGCCAGGACCAGGCCTGGCTCTGGATATTGCCCTTCCATTTCTGCAGCCCTGTCAGCTTTCTCATGTTGGTCACAGTGAACAAGCAAAGACCCACTGCACACCCTCTTATCAATAACCAAGCTGGACATGTGCCACACTAAGATCTGCGCTAATCATCGAGCAATTTTGCCTTCAGAACAGATATTTATAAACTGTGCTTTCTGTTTATCCAGCCAGGTGGAACATTTGATAGCTGTCTTTTACCACAAACACATTTTTAGCTGGAAATTACTCCCCCTGGTTATCTGCGGGTGCTGCCAGAGCTGACAAATGTCCCTGGGCAGGAGCTGATTGGCTCTATGCACCCGGGGCCAACTTTAAATTTCAGCAAAGTGGGCACAGGCTCCACGGTCTGCCACTGGGACCTGCCTCCGACGGGAAAAGGTAATCTTACCTAGCTTCCTGCCCTGTCTCTCCGTAGCCCTTCAGCTCTGCTGTCCCTGAGCAGGGAACCTCCTCCTTTCACTCTGAGCAAGCCACAGTGGGGACGGGGACATACTGATCCTTGGCTGTGCACATCTCTTGAGCTTACATTGCTTTGTACTGCTGAGCCTTGTGCATGAATTTCCTTCTGTTGTTTCCCGTAGCAATGCTGGTATGGCTGAAAATAGTCTCTGGGGTGGACCTGCAAGCCCAAGCAAGGGTGGTTGGGTGAAATGAGAATTATTGGCCAACAGAGCTATTGCCTCCTGCCATTTATCAGTGCTGTGAAAGCCTGCTGCTTTCTTAATTCAGATTTATGAACAGTTTAGCTTGCAGCAACTTTGGGGGATCATTTATTGCAAATATCCACCCAAGCTGCTTTGACAGAGGGGTCTAGGCAGTTTTAGTAGCCGGTGTCAGAGCTCCCACTCGGAGCTGCTGGCTGTGCTCTAAGCACATGGTGAAAGCATTGCCCTTGTTGCAAGGAATGCAGAGAGGCTGGACAATGCCAAGGGCCACTGCAAAGCCTGGGAAAAACTGGGGTCGCTGGAAAACCCTGCTGCCATGGGAGCTTTAGGATAGCAGGAGCTCTTAGGTTGCTGCTAACCAGGATTATTGAGGACCACAAGTCCCAGGAAGACAAACTGCAGCGATGCTTCACTTTGTGCCTGCAGGAGCAGCCCAAGATGCAAACATCCCTCATCTGCCTGTGCCTGTGCCTGCTCAGCACAGCCCTTGCCACACCTGTGAGTATGACTTTTCCTGGGTTCCCAGCATACTGCTGGAAGTGTGAGATGTACTATTGGGTGCATGCTGGCATGCTTTCAGCAGTGGTAAAACATGGGTTGTAGTTGCGTACAACACCTCTCGTGCTTGGGGAGGGGATTAGGGTGAACAGCAGAGGTGAGCCCAGGAGGAAAAATATATATAAGCACTGAGGTGAGGCTGAGCATGTCCCTTCAGTTTAGCAATCAGGGGCAAGTGTCTGTCTGGGTGGCTGTACCTCTTCCCCTGGATTTCTGGGGATCTGGGACCTGCACAGTGCTTTTTGCCTGCGAACAGAGTGAGACAAGCCACAGGAAGGGAGGTGGGGGAAGGATGCTTATCTTACCTGTGTGGGGAACAGCGGTCAGAGGGGCTCCCACAATTATTTTCCAGCTCTCCTAACATGAAGATTTTGAGAGATTTAACTAAAAACAGGGCAAACTAAGATGAATTTAACAGCAGTCATTTTTGTCCTGCATAACTGTTGCTCAGCATACTAAATACACATCTAGAGTGAAAGTCTGCTGCTAGAAAAGGCTTGCTTTTTTGTCAGGGAAAGGAGAAAGGAAATCCCATCTTCCCTGAAGGATGGGCCTCTCCCATTTGTCTTTTACCCCCCAGAGCAAGCTCTCACAACCAGGTCTGTAGCAGGGCAGCCCAGTGGAAGGCAATAAATCAGCACAGATTTGTTTTTCAGATAGGGGCACAGAAGGGAATTAATACTATGCTGTGTAACCAGAGCTGTAATCCTGCCTTTGATACTGTTCACAAACAATGAAACAGCCTGGGAATGTTCAGTACTTTGGGGTGTGTTTCTGCCCCTTCAGCTGGGCTTGGGATGTTCTAGTGACTAATTTTGCTGAGATCAAAGATGACTCCCCTCCATGGGGCTGTCTCTCTCTCTGGCATGTAGGGAATGACTGAAAGGCTTTGTGGGGCTCACAGGATGCTCCCACCAGTAGGTCCCCCAACCCTGAGGGTTGCACTAGCCAATACCCACAAAAAGATGCCAGGATAATCAGGGAGAGGTGGAAGCCTGCAAGCATGTACCCAGCCATGAGAACACATAGATTGCTGCTCAGTAGCTCAGTAAACACTGGGGAACTCCACCAATTAACCAGCTCTGGACTCCCATCACAGGCAGATTGAAGCAGTAAGCTGGAGCATTCTTTTGTGAGCAATGGTGCTGTGTATTAAAAATGCTCTGTGATAAAATCCTCTGCAGCAGTCTCCAGGAAAAGGTTATTTTTTATTTATCAACAATACCCTATGAAAGCTAGCATGCCATGCAATCATGCTGTAGCAAAATTCACAATACTTTTCGGACCCTGAAAATGGGGTTTTGACCTTTCCTGATACTTTAAGTCAGCACCCCAGGTAGTGCCTGGGAATTTATTGGCTTATCAATGCAGTCCTCCCACCCTTCCGTGAACACTGGGCAGGGTGGGTGTCCAGCAGTGGGCACTGGCAGCTGCCTGGATGATGGGGCAATGTTTGATGCCTCAGCTCTTGCCTGTGTTTCCTGCCCACAGGTGCCACCGCCACTGCCTGGGAGAGCTGCTGGGAACTGTGTGGGACAGCACCGGGTATGTATCCCTCTGCCACCTCCTGAGGCCTCAGTGGGTACTGGTGGGACCCTACTGAGATGCCAGACACAGAAAGGGAAACTCCTGCCAATGCAATTAATAAGAAAATTGTGGGGTTTGTTTATTTTCTTCCCCATCAGATACTTCTGAAAGGCTGCAATGCCAAGCATGGCTTCTACATTTTCAAATACGTCTACTCGTTCTCAACGCGGAGGAACCAGACACAGATAAAGGTGAGGAGGTGTCCAGGGAACACTGCGGGACCCTGGCCTGGCTGTGGTGCCCCCAGCAGCCATCCATCACCCTGACCTCTCCCTTGTGTGTTGTCACTGCACAGAAAGAAGAGGCCGATCACCACAGTATCATCCCCAGCCAGCGGCTGGATGAGGACAATGCCAGGCGGGAGCCACCGGCTGGGACGGCTGGGACGCTCCCAGAACATGGTGACAACAGCAGCACTGAAGTCATCGAGTATGGGATTGCCCTCAAGCCTGAAAACCACAGCACCCCAGGCATCAGCAGGGATGGTCCCAGTCCTCGCCCTGGCACTGGCACGCGAGCACGTGGCAGTGGTGGTGGCACGGGTCCCACCCCATTCAGCTCAGAGGGCAGCGGCGACCTGGATTTGGTGGCAGAAGTCGATGGCAGGGTTCCTGTTCTTCCTCAGGGTGAACGCCCTAGTGAGGTTGTGGTGGGAAACAGGTCCAGTGTCAGGAGTGAGGACAAGGATGCTGGTGTCCCCAGGGTGGTTCCAGTGGAGGGAGCCACAACCGCTGGCAGGGGGAGGGCCCCTACTACCAGAGGGGCAGGAGATGAAGGCAGTGGGGAGGCCACTGGCCAAGGGCAGGAGGGTGTTAAGCAGGGTGCAGGGACAGGAGGCATCGCTTTGTCCTCTGTCACTGAGAAGATGGAGGATGTCCAAGTGGATGCTGCAGGTGTAGATGAATACACTTACGTCCCTGATTTAGGCAGTGTCACCATCACCCGTGGGAGCCTGGGCAGCACAGACAGGGCCACCGGCTTCACCCAGGTCTCTCCAGACAAGGATGACGAGGTCAACATCTTCATTGGGAGGGCCAACATCCAGGTGGGGGAGCAGGAAACCACCCAGGCTGGTGCCACAGCGGGTAGCGAGGATGACGGCATCCTGCCTGTGGGAACCAGCAGCCCCTCGCCCAGGCTGGACGTCACTGCGGCACCCAGCGGTGGTGGAGATGACAGCATCCCTGCCCGCAGGCAGCCTGAAAGACTGGCCACCACAGGCACCCCAACCCGTGCGGACAGCGTCACCAGCAGCCTCAGGGATGGCCGTCTCACTGGAGAGGATGAGGAGGGTGCCACCACCATTGGTGCCGATAGAGAACTGGTAACCCATGTCCCCTGGAGAGTCACTAGTGGTGACATTACCAGCCCCACAGTGGCCAGCATCCCCGGGAAAGATGATGATGAGCTGAGAGGAGAGGGGCAGAGGTCCAAGGGTAAGCCAGGCCATGTGGCTACCACGACCCCCCGCCAGTGGGGTGACATGGAGGCCGCTGTCACTGTCCCAGCCGAGGGGGCCAGCATCCGCCCAGCCACTACCGAGGGGGCCCGCACCACCCCGTCGGCGACAGCCAGCAGCCACAAGGCAGGCACGGGCACCGTGCTGGGCAGAGGAGGGAGTGGGGAAGCGGGGACAGCCACCTCCCGACCGCCCCGTGTGGAAACACGGCCCGGGGCAGGGACGGGGGTCCGTCCAGGGGGAGCAGGGCTGAACAAGACACCCGGGACGGACAAAGCGCCATCCCCAAGTGAGAAACCCAGCAGCTGGGCGTCCAGCGGGGCCCAGGCAAGTGTTGGCGGCTATGATGGTGACGCTGGGGGCAGGTCGCATGCCACCAAAGCAGGGGCCAGCCCCGCTCCACAGGAAGGGCAAGACACGGGCAGCGTGGCAGCAGGCAGGGGCCGGGAGCGGGGACGAGGCCGAGAGAGCGCGACAGCAGTGCCGGGGGCCGGGGGCGGCCGCCTGCCCGGGCACCACGGCAGGAGGCCGGGGGCTGGGGCGCCGGGCAGCATCGCGACGCTGGGCCGCAGCCGGCAGCTGGACCAGGTGAAACGCGCTGACGAGCTCCACGTCCGCGAACGGGCCTTTTACAGCCTCGGCGGGGCGGGCGCCGGCCCCCACGGCCCCTACCCCGGCCTGGGGAGCGCCGACAGCAGCCAGTCCTCCGAGGGGGACCGGGGCAGCCACAGCGAGAGCGGACAGACGGGACTGCAGCCCTCAGGGTGGGGACCCCCAGGGTACCCCCAAGGCCGCTGGATCCAGGGGCCCCTCTGAGGCGCGGCCGGTATCCGCCCCGGCACGCTCCAGCGGTGGAGGTGCAGGGTCCCCCTCGGCATCCGCGCCGCGGGCTCTGCTCTTGCCTGGGTGAGGGGCAGGTTGCTGGGGGGCGCACGGTGCTTCACAGCCCAGGAGCCAAAAATCACTGGTTCATGCAATCTGCTGTTAATCTGGGGGAGGCTGCACATGGCACAGCAGCAGGAATGCACGGCTGTGCTGTGCTAGACGCCGGGGAACAGCAGCCATGCTACACGGCATAGGGTAGCGGTGTTTGTGCACTGATGCGAAGCAAGTAAAGAAGCAGTGAGAAAAAGCCTCTGTCCTCGCGGTTTCACTTCCAGCCTACTGGAGAAATAAAGGCATTTCTGTACCTGAGGATCTGCTGACTCTGGTGTTTGCAACGGGACTTGAGGCAGTCACTCTGCCACAAGCAGTGTGCTGGGGGTGTGCTGGTCCCTGGGCATAAGGGGATTTCTGGTCCCAGCACATCCCTGGCTCTGTCATCTCCTGTGGGACTGCAATTTGGCCAGCCAGCCCCATACATCCCTCCCTTGGGGTATCAAGCCCTACCAGATCTTGCCCAGGGCCACCGGCCTCCCTGGGCTTGCTAGGGAGGCGCAAAGAGCATCCTCTCCCTTGGTTCATCCAGCTCCCCCAGCAAGAAGTGCTAATCATGCCCTCCTGATGGTACATTTCCTGGCCACACTGTCCTTCCAGGAGCACCATAACACTCTGGCTGTGCCACCGCCATTCCTGCCGCTGGCCCCCGCACACAGGCCCGGCTGGGCTTTGCCACGCTGGAGCCATGCCGTCAGCGGTGCCCAAAGTTAAGCACTGTTTATGCAATTGCAGGTTGCTTTTTCTGACTGAGAAGCTGCTAAAACAGGCGTGTTCAGCAGTTCGTCAGAGTGAATGGCACAGAGGGAGAGGTGTCGAGCCTCGAGGGGAGAGGTGTTGCCTCAGCACATGCTGAGGGGACTCACCACCAGTGCTGCGCCCATGCAGGGAGCAGGTGGGAGCAGACAGGAACAGCCACGATATCAGTCAAGTACCCACGGAGTGCCTACTTCCCTGCCCTCTGCACACCTGCATGCAGGGAAGCGGTAGATCCTGTTACAGGACACAAAATCACAGGATGGTTTGGGTTGGAAGGGACCATAAAGATAATCTAGTTCCAACTCCGCTGACATGGGCAGGGATGCCACCTTCTAGACCAGGTTTCTCAAAGCCCCATCCAACCTGGCCTTGAACGCTTCCAGGGATGGAACATCCATAGCTTCTTGTAGCAACTTGGTCCTTAGGGATCACACATGGTTGATTCATGCTGGAACATCAGGACACTGTGTGTCTCACTGGTGCTATCATTACCACCAGCTCTCGGGATTCTGCTTTGCTACTGCTCATGCTCTCCAGCAGAAAAAGTCAAAAACTGCGTGTGCCCACCATGCCCCCACCAGGACATCAGGCCCTGGTGTCTCTGGAGAAGCTGCTCTATGTAGCTTGGTCCCAGTTGATGCAGGGACATGGAGACTTAGGCAGCCTGTGGCAGGGATTTGCCTGCAGCTTCCCGGGCTCGGGGCACCATGCAGAGGACCCCCAAGGGCTCACGACCTCCTGTGCTGGCCCATCGGGCTTGGACCAAAAGGTGCCGCAGGGCTGCTGCCAGTCTGGGCTGGATGACTCACCCCTAGAATTGTCACACTCCCGGGTTTATGGACTATGGCAATGCTCTGGGGATCTAGGGCTCGGCGTGACTGCCTGGCAAATGAAGAGGGTGGTTTTGGGGTCTTGCCTCTGGCAGGGTTGGAACTAAGCGGTTTGCAGCCCCGGCGCAGCGCCCAGACCGCTCCATCCTCAGTCCTGACCACACCCTTTTCCAAAGGATTAAGCAACATTCTTAGGCAAGGGCTGGGCACCATCTAGTGGAATAAAAAGCCTGTTGCTGGGATTGTTTTGTGCCTGTTGAATGATGCCCAGTTCTGCCTGATGCTGGCGTGGCCATTGCTGCCGTCTTGTCCCACTACTTCCTCGAAGTCCCGGGGAGCTCTGCCTGAATGGCGAGGACAGGTATAAAACTGGCTAGTTCAGGTATAAATGGCATACATTTATAAACCAGCATTACCTCCTTGCACAGTCGCTGCTAAAGCACCTGGAATTTTTGTGCCGTGACTCTGGCCGCACATCTGGGAGAACAGAGCATTTTGGTATGGTCACCCTGAGCCCCCTGCTCAGCAGCACAATGTTGCCTGGCCCTGCTCTTTCAAAACTCACCTTCCAAATAGCACAAGTGGCAAGTGAACATAAAAACTGCAAGTTTCCCTAGGAAAGGGTTTTCCCAGAGTATTGGAGCAAAGCTGGGAGCTGATTTTTCCTTGCAGTGAAGGGTGAGCAGATGAGGGCTGGCAGGGTGGGGGCTGGCAGGGTGACACTGCCCACCCTTCATGCTCAAACACCCACAGCAAGCTTACAGCTGGGCTAGAGGTAGTCACCAGGTCTGGGAGGTGTTCTTCTGTGGCCCTTTGCTCTTTGGCTCTGCTGAGATGTGTGTTTTTGAGGAAAGATTTAATTTAGAGTATTAATAAATATACATTTACATTATGTTCCATGTGTTTTGTTTTGTGGTTTTTTTTTTAATCAAGGGCAACAGTGATTTGTCTACAGGTGTTTTTTCATGCTGGGACAGCAGAGGCTGTTGCTGAAGTGATTCAGGGTCTTGCATCCCACCCTGTAAGTGCATGAACCCAAGAGAAGAGTGATATGTACTGTCTGAGGGTACAGAACAAAAAATAAATTGTCCTTAAAAATCCCAGCTACTCTTATGAATGCTAATTGTGGTCATGTGGCCAGTCAAGTATGGGTACACACTGTTGCTTCAGGCCAGCAAGGTTGCAAAGAACTGCTAAAATGCTTTTTAAAAGAAGTCTAAGAACCAATGATGCCCCTTGAGGAACGATTCAAATGGAGTTTTGAACTGTATGTTTCCAGCTACAGAGCTCAATGCTGGCTGTATGGAGGGAGCACGTGGTGCCCATCACAAATAGCTCTTCTCAGATGTTTTCTTGGCTGTGGGGTGGCAGCGAGCACCACCCAGAGAGATAAGGGTGCCTTCCCTGTTGTAGCACCATGGTTTTTCAGAAGAGGGCAAAAGCAGACAGCCAGAGGGAGAAGCTGAAAGGCACCTCTCAAAAGAGAATGAGCATGGCCACAGGATAATAACAATTTTCCTCCTCACCTGCTGTAGTTACTCAGTGAGACTCATCTTCATCCCACACCAAAGACCGGGGACTGAGAGGGACTGAAATACTGTGCACACCTCCAGCAAACCCTTCCTGCCAGTGCTCAGCCTTCCTGCTCCTAACCTGGCAACCAAGACTGGGCAATTGCAGGAGGCCTGAGCACATCCAGGTTTTTGGAGGATGGAAGATGCCCCAAAGCCTCCATCCTTTGCTGAGAGAAGCACTTACTGCCATTGAGGAGGGTGCAAAGCAGCCCCAGCAATAAGAAACTTGGGTTTTATTTATGCAGAGCAAGCTACACAGTACTGCTTATCATCAGGGATAAGTTCAAAAATGTTTTGACTTACTATGAGCAGTCTCTAATAGACCACCCACCAGCACTTCCCTGTAAACATTTGGGGAAACATACTCTGAAGTCACATCCATTGCTATAGTCAAGTAAAGGCACATTTTGACACATGGAGTAAAATGCAAATCTCAATGACATTAGTAAAAAATATTATTAGCCAATATTATAATATCTTTGGGGCCTCTTTTGGTAATCTTTGCCTATTTCCCTGTATCCTCATGGTGACTTTTGAGGGACTGGTCTGCAAGGTTTCTTTGGGTACCAATACCCTTGCAGCTGGATATTTTGTTAAACAACATGCTATACTACATCCACCCTTCTTAAATTACTTTATGGGCCTTGCTCTGGTCATCAGGGTACTCCTGATTTGGGAGAGTACAGAGCTGACAATCCCTGGCCAGTGAACTGTGTGTTTCTCACTTCCTGAGGTTCTCTGGAAAGAAAACTTCTGCCAAAAAAACCTGGCAGACCATAGCCATTGTGTGAAAATCCCAGTGCTGTTCTTCCAGGTGATTAATATACCAAGCCAGTCAGCCTGGGTTTAGCTTAGGCTGTTGGCTGTAATTAATCTTTTGAGTTTGGAAAGTTGGTAGGTACAAACTTCTTCTGTCATGAAATGGAATGGCAGGGGGTATTTCAGATATCTTACACCTTGCTTCAAAGCTGGTCTGCACGAGAGGAGATAAAACAGGTATGTGGCCTTTTCAGCTTCCCTGCAATGTGCAGAGAAGGGGCAGGAGCTTTATCTCCCTCCCACCACCAAGTGAGGAATATTTTCAATAGCAGCTTTAATTAAAAAGCGTTGGGCCTTACAATAAAGTGTCCCAGCCCCCTGCTGTTATCGTCCAGCAATGATGAGGAAGATCAAGCCTGACAGATTTCAAATGTTTGACTTACTAAAAGTTGACCCTCCTTTTCCTCAGTGCTCCCTCCTCCCTTATCCCTGTTGACACATTCCTGCAAAAAAACATCCAATTACACCCCTAAATACAGGTGGAGCTGAGCCCACTCAGCCAACCTCAGCTGTACCTGCAGAGTGAGTGAACAGGCTCCCTGCCTTAACACATGGGATGTTTCATACACCAGTAAATCCACCTGAGCTTCATCTCAGTTCAAACAAAGATGAACATTCCTGCTTTCCAAAAATATTGGGTCCAAAGGGCAGAGTTTTAGATAATAAGAATCCTAAAGGAGATTTAATGCTTGAAATAAAAATGCTAAGGTGCTGGAGCAATTCCAAATACTTATTTAATATATGGATAAGTAAGTACCTCGTGCCAGGCACCAAATATGAGAAATGAAGGATGTATGATGACCAAAACCAGCCTTTGCTGCAATTTCCAGACACAAGACTGAGAAAAATGGGAAAGTCATCCCCATCCATCTTTAAACATTCAACATTTTGCCAATTACCTAATAGCAACAGTTGTATCAACAGAGAAATTATTTTAGGAAATGATCCTCCTCATGTAGAGAGTGAGCTGAAAATATCCGTATGCTATCCACAGCACTGGATGAATTTCCTCCGTCCTCCCCACATCCAAGGGACCAGGGGCTGAGAAGCATCCCTATATCCAGCAGGGCTGGGATGGGTTTGCTGCTGCTCTCAGGAGCACCAGCCAAACCCTTTGAATGCAGGTCCAGTGGTGGACTGGCTAGAAGAAAAACTGAATTTTAACTTCACTTTCCTTGCTGTGTTGCCTTTCATAGCAGAGCAGGGTTTCAGGAGGAATGTGCTGCCTCCAGAAGCAGAGCCAATCTCTTCCCAATCCTCTTGTGAAATGCTCAGCAGAGGAATAGTTGAACATCTGAAAAATTCAAGACTTCAGAGACCTTAAGTAAGAATCTAAATTGTTATACTTTCACCAGTTTAGGAAAAAAAAACATCCCAACACAAAAACTCTTCATTTAATTTTAATTTCTCTTTACTAGGGATTGAAGTTAAAACAGTCTCACGAGAGTTTTCAGCCACAGACCTAAAAACACGGAGGAGAAGAGAAGCTGTGGATGCCCTGTCCCTGGAAGGCCAGGCTGGCGAGGGTCCCGCGCACCAGGACGCAGTGGATGGTGTCCCTGCCCGTGGCAGGAGATTGGAACCAGCTGGTGTTTATGGTCCCTTCCACACCGAAGCATTCTGGGACACCAGGAGGGTGCAGAGAGGGCTCTGCTACCGTTAATGGAATGTTGCCACAGCCAAACGATTACCACAAGGATTCCATCCCAGGGTGCCCAGGTGGCCTGGGGTCCATTAAGTCAGTTGATGGATCCTGTGCTGGGAAGAGGGCACAAAGTGTCCGTCTCCTCTGCGTAGTGTCCATCTTCTCCATCCCCAGTGGGAACAGAAGGTGCTTTGCTGACATTTATGAAGAAAACTCTTGACTGACTACACAAGTAAGTGTATATTATTTTTGAAAAAGTTCCTGATGCTGAGGGGCTGTTCTGGGCTTCTGGCCCAGCTGCAAGTGTCTGAGGCTCCAGTACCGAATTTGTACAGAAACTGGTGAATCAGGGATGGGAATCCTGGAGCATGGGTGGTACTTAAGAGAACAGGTACCCTAGATAGGTAATCTCCTCTCCTCTTTTGGTAGGTCTGGAAGGACATTGTTCTCTGACCCCTGGAAGTCAGTTCTGCAGCAGTGTGCTACCTAAAGGAATCTAAGGGATCAATCACTATAGCTTCTCTGACATTCCTTCTCTGGTGCCTGTTCTGCTAACTCTTCCAGTGGTTTTAAGTCACAAAACACCATGAGCACAGTGAGTACTACTCAATGCAAATCTGATTCCTTAAACACAATGTCTGGGGTGCTTCCAGAAAGGATTTCAAGAATTTGTAGCAAATGCACAGGAACAGAAGCCTATTAAGACTTCATGGAACTTCATGTTTTGGGAGATGGAAGATTTTGAATCTCTCTGGGTGCTAGAGAGATAATAGAAATATCATTATTTATTTAATATATTATTTCTGATAATAGTTCAGAAATACTTACAGTGTGAACAATGACCTGATAAAATTGTGGAGCAGTCTCCTCATTTTCAAGCCTTTGGGATAAGCTTTTCCTTGGTGTGAGACAACTGATAGGAGATCAGGGGAGACTCCTTTTCTTTGACGCTATGCACTCAGGGAGAAATGACCCATAGCACATGATGCATATTCCAGCCTTTGCATGAGTGTTTTCTGTACCCTCATGCTTTCATTGGTGTTGCCAAAACTGGGGGCCACATTACCCTTACTCCCACAGAAAATGCTAAGGCTTTGCTCTCTCTTAGAATCAGCGAAAACGCCGTGGAGAAGCAGATGATTCTGGTCAAGCTCAGAAACGGAGCAGGCTGCTGGCTCCTAGCACAGGTGGAGCTTCAGAGCCAGAGCCAGTAGACTTCGAAGAAAGTGGTACACTTTCTTTTGAGCTTGGTAAGGACAGAAACTGCTTCTGGAGGGCTGGGGTCCCACCAAATGTGTGCATTTGCCAGCCTCTTGGCCCTTTAGTGGGGAGGAAGGGAAACCTGGGATTTTAGGAAGTGCCTAGTATGGCATCTGTAAATGGCAAGGCTCCCGGCAAGCTCATGGGTTTGTTACTGAGCTGCCATGCATTTGCACTAGTGGGAGATGAACTGGGTAGCAAAGCTCCAAGTGCTGTTCAAACACCTGAATGTCTGCTCTGAGCAGCTGGCAGTTGTCCCAGCTGCCGCTACACAGGGTGGCAAACTAAGTTTGGGATCTGCCAGCCGGGAAGCGGATAAGGAAAATTTGTCTTTAGCTGTGCCCTGTCCCTCAAGGGAACATGATACGGCAAAATCAGGATACCAGCTATGATTCCAGCTTCGGTTTAGAGTTATTTTTTTGTGTGTGTCATAAACATTCCTCTATGTTAGATGAATCTTATGTTGGTGTGTACCTCCTTCAAGCTGCTGTCATCCAACAGAACTGGGTGAGAAGCTCAGCCACTCTTTCTTGCAGAGGACAGGGCTGGCAATGCTCTCCTGGGGACTGTTGAGAGCAAAGCTGGAGTGAAATGTTGGACACATTGCTGAAAAGAAGAGACCCAGGGCAGAGGTGAATCCTACCTCAGCCTGTTCTTCTGGGGCTGCCCATTTCATTCCTCTCAATTTCTGATATTGATTCTAGCATTCTGGTTTTCAGCTTGTGAGGAATTCATAGGTGTCACAACTGACTCTCCTGACTCTGAGGACATCAATCTGACTGGCAATGATTCTGGCAGTGTTGTGGTAAGTAGTGAATGACACACTTCTCTCCGTCTCACAGCCAAATTAGTTTTCTCTTGTGCTGTCAGGCCTGTCTTCTGGCATCCAAATGTTCAGTCTGACATTCAGGGCTGAAACACAGCTCTGACTACGTTCAGAGCTCCCAGTCAACCCCAAATGCACCTGTGAATGCATCAGCATCTCTGAGTATTGCTTGCAGAGAGTGGAAGAGTAATTTAAAAGACCTTGTTGCTCCAAAACTAGGAGGGAATGTTTAATCATAGGTAGTGGAAATAGAAGGAGCCAGTTCAAAGCTGAAGCTGTTCCAGAGTTACCCAAGATATAGGCCAGTGATTTAAAGAAAAGGGAAAGAAGAGGACAGGAAGCCTTTAACTTCCCAAATACAAAGTGTTTATCTGCAACACTGGTTTGAGGTACGTCTGTCACTGAGGTACCAAGCACAACTGTAACTGGCTGGGTACAAACTGTTTATTATTCCAAGAAGTATTTTACAAAGATCCAGCCCACAGAGAAGTTTAATCCCTGAGTTTTGGGATGCCACTGCTGCCGTACAAAGCAGAAACATGCAGCAGTGATGCTGGAAAAGGCCTTGAACTTCATGGAAAAATCTGCATGACCCAGCTCTAATTCTACAAAAATGATTGGGTCTGGGGTTGGATGTTTTTCTTCAGCAGCTGTTTGTCTCATACAAAGACTTTATGGCTATCACAGCTGAATTTGCTCATTTGTGGGAGAAAGAGGGAAAGAAACACTTCCAGCCTAAATCCAATCAGAGAAATAAAATAGAGGAGTAGGGTGGAAGGTGTTCATGTGATTCCTAAGTTACCTCTGTTTCTCACCCGTTCTAGCAGTGGGAGCAGAACCAGCAGCACCCACTTGTTCCCAGAGCAGCAGATAATTCAGCCATGCTACTGGCAAGTGATGATGACGTAGAACCAAGAGATAGTGATGGGTACGTGAGAGATAAAGTGTATCTCCAAAGCCTAATTTCTGACATAGGGCAGAAAGAAATTTTTGTCAAGTTTCTGGGTTCTGCTTAATTCTGTGCGAAAGCTTCAGACGTAGAGTATAATATCCTGTCCGGAAGAGAACTCAGTAAAAAAACTCCTAGCAAAATCCAGCAGAAACATTTCTTCTCTGTTCATGAGGTCATTAATGAATGTGTCTTACATAACTGCTTGAGATACACTGAAATGCTTGCAGTACATAGGAGTTTTTGGAATTATTGTGTCTCTGGGCTGGGGTGTTACTAAGTCAGAGTAGGGGTTGTTTTCATTTCTGACATTCTGTGTATCAGTAACCCTTTATGTGTGGTGAAATTAATGACTGCATGTCCTTTCTGGTTGTGTTCTCTCTAGTGCATGGTCATCAGGTACTCTTAGTTCTCCAGACTGGCTGGATGAGTACTTAGGGGTAAGGATCCATGTATTGTCATCATTTCTGTTTTGTGGGAGGGGAATGGGGCAGGGAGGGAACTGCACAGCTCAGCTGGCCAGTGTGGGATGCTGTGGGCAGCTGTCTGGAAGCACAGCCCTTGCTTTGAAGCTCCAGGCAGCTCGTCCCTCCAAGTTGCTTCTTGGTGGTTTACCCTGAGGGAGAAACTCCTGCCAAGGTGGCACTGGCAGATCTGTGGGTTCCTCATTCTTCTAGCAGCTACTGACGGATTGCAGATGTTCGAGTCCCCTTTGCCTAGGTTGCCAATGGAGCAGCAAACTGGAATTCTTTCCTCCCAGCCCCTGTTCTGGCTTTCTCTCTTTATCAGCTCTTCACCCGATATGAAATTTCTACGGCTAACACAACTTAATTTGCCTGGTTGGGAGAGGAAGAGGGAAAGATTTGCCTGCAGCCTAAATCCAGATAGGGAACCAAAATAGGGGAGCAAGGAGGAGGGTTTTAACATATTTCTCGAGCTGCTACCTTTTCTACCCACTTGCAGTGGGAGCAGAACCAGGACCACTCACTTTTCTCCATACCAGTGGATGATTCACTTGCACTACTGACCAGTGATGATGATGAAGAACTGAGAGATAATGACGGGTATGTGACAGATAAAGAATCTCTCCAAAGACTGATTTCTGACAGAGTAGCAACAGGTTTTTGCCAAGGTTTTAGGTTCTGTTTAATCCTGTGCAAAAAAAAAGTTCATACCTGGAATATGGTGGTCTGTATAGAAAAGAACTGAATAAAAACCAAAAAGAAACTGTAAAATCCATCAGAAACTTTTCTGTTCATTAAGCCATTATTTATTCTGTCTTACACTATGGTTTGGGATATGTTAAAATGTTTGCAGTACATAAAAGTACTTAGAATTCTCATGTTGCTGGGCTGGGCTCTTTGCTGGGATGGGATGTTGCTAGACCAGAATAGGGGATACTTAATTTCTGACATTTTATGTATCAGGAACCCTTGTCATGTGGTGAAAATAATGACTGTATATTTTCCTTGTTCTGTTCACTCTACAACAAGGCTCTTTGGTCCAATAACAAGTGTGCTTTACAAGGATTGCTTCCTATGGGTAAGAAGTCCCATGTCTTCCTCCTTTCATTTTCTGTGGGAGGGGAATGGGGCAGAGGGGGAGCTATGGGACTCATCTGGCTAATAGGCAGCTGGCTTGAAGCACAGCCCTTGTTTTGAAGCTCCCATCTGCACGTCCTTCCAAGTCATTATTTGGTGGTGTGCATCAAGGGAGAAACCCTTATCAAGATGGCACTACCAGATCTTTGAATTCCTCATTATATAGCAGCCACTGACAGATTGAGGATATTTCAATTCTTCTTTGCCTGCTGTTCATAGAGAAGCAAAC
The DNA here is from genome assembly GCA_013390105.1 of Tichodroma muraria. Taxonomy (NCBI): domain Eukaryota; kingdom Metazoa; phylum Chordata; class Aves; order Passeriformes; family Sittidae; genus Tichodroma; species Tichodroma muraria. The sequence goes on from WAAG01025416.1 coordinate 59,495, forward strand.
TGGAATTATTTACTCCCAATCCCTGTTGTGCTTTCCTCTCTTCAGCAGCTGTTCATTTATCGTCCAAGTGTTTGTGGCTATCACAGCTGAATTTACCCATTTGAGGGAGAAAGAGGGGAAAGAAACATGTAAAGATAAAATCCAGTCTTGGAAGTGGGGGAGCAGGGTGGAGGGTGTGTAGGTGGTTCCTGAACTGCCTGTGTTTCTACCCTGTTGCAGGAGCTGGAGCAAAACCAGCAGCACCCACTTGTTCCCAGAGCAGCAGATAATTCAGCCATGCTACTGGCAAGTGATGATGACGTAGAACCAAGAGATAGTGATGGGTACGTGAGAGATAAAGTGTATCTCCAAAGCCTAATTTCTGACATAGGGCAGAAACAATCTTTTGACAAAGTTTGGGTTCTGCTTGATGCTATGACCTAGAATATAGTGGCACGTCTGGAAGAGAACTGCTTAAAAAAAAAAAAAAAATTCTAGCAAAATCCAGCAGAAACATTTCTTCTCTGTTCATGAGGTCATTAATGAATGTGTCTTACATAACTGCTTGAGATACGCTGAAATGCTTGCAGTACATAGGAGTTTTTGGAATTATTGTGTCTCTGGGCTGGGGTGTTACTAAGTCAGAGTAGGGGTTGTTTTCATTTCTGACATTTTATGTACCAGTAACCCTTTATGTGTGGTGAAATTAATGACTGCATGTCCTTTCTGGTTGTGTTCTCTCTAGTGCATGGTCATCAGGTACTCTTAGTTCTCCAGACTGGCTGGATGAGTACTTAGGGGTAAGGATCCATGTATTGTCATCATTTCTGTTTTGTGGGAGGGGAATGGGGCAGGGAGGGAACTGCACAGCTCAGCTGGCCAGTGTGGGATGCTGTGGGCAGCTGTCTGGAAGCACAGCCCTTGCTTTGAAGCTCCAGGCAGCTCGTCCCTCCAAGTTGCTTCTTGGTGGTTTACCCTGAGGGAGAAACTCCTGCCAAGGTGGCACTGGCAGATCTGTGGGTTCCTCATTCTTCTAGCAGCTACTGACGGATTGCAGATGTTCGAGTCCCCTTTGCCTAGGTTGCCAATGGAGCAGCAAACTGGAATTCTTTCCTCCCAACCCCTGTTCCGTTTTGGTTTGGTTTGGTTTTTTTTCTTTTCTTCTTTTCTTCAGTTCATCTAACATGAATCTTCCTCTTTGGGGAAAATTAAGGGAAAGAAACACACCTCCAGCCAAAATCCAGTTTGGAAACTAAAATTGGAGGAGGAAGGAGGGTTTTCAGGTGGTTCTGAAGCTGCCTCTGTTTCTATCCTGTTCCAGCAGTGGGGAGGGAACCAGCAGCAACCTCTTATTTGTTTTCAGGGCAGCAGCTTTTTGGCTACTACTTTTAATGTTCTTGACTAAAACTAGAGAGTGATAGCCTAGCATTCTTCATCTGATCTGTTATAATTGCTTGGCTGAGCTGGTGTTGGTGTGTAGCACCTGGGCTGCACACCAAAATCTAATTGTATTTTCTTTTTTCTCTCTTCCCATATGCACTGATGCAAGCTTATTGAAGGTGAGTTTATATTTTAAAGTTGATAATGGAATTGTTATAAATATAATCATGAGTTTTTCTGTGTCCTTTCCAACCATCTCGAGCAACAGGGATTGAAACTGCATTTAGCAAAAGGCAAACAGTGCTAAAGCCTCTGGCCTGTGTCTTAAAGAATAGATCCCATCTGTGTCTGATAGCTGTTATCAAACACAGTGGAAAATCCCCACAACAGAAGTTGTTGCTCAATACTTAGGTAGGAAGGAACTTTGGTGACGTTTTCTGTAATTTTAAATTATTAGTGCTTGACTATTTTTACATGGACATGGGAATTGCAGAGATCATTGTTGCATGTGTATTCTAAGAACTAAAAAGCAAACAGCAGTTCTCACCCTTTGGGTGTTAGCCGGCCATTAAAAATTTATCTCCTTTGAGCTATATGTGCTGTAATTTTCAAGTTACCTCAACACGATAGGACCACAACAGACCCTGTTAGTAAGAATTGTATGAAGGAGCTTCCCTTTGTAAGGCAGATCTGTTCACGAGTAATATAGCTCTGTGGGGCGTATGACACTGAGACTCTCTCAGGTAACAGTTTTAGCTGTTTATAGGGTGAATAGAGCAAATGTTTTGTGTTGGTCTGTAGCAGAATAGTCACAACGTGTGGAAGGGTTCAGCCTCAATATTTAGGGAAAATAGTTTGTTTAATATTGCTTTTAACCCAGCTGAATAGGGTCTATTTCGAATGGGAACCATTACAGACCATTTATAGTAACTCATTTAAAAGGTAGTTCCAAGGAGAGAGAGTAAATAATAGATCTAACTTATTGAAATTAAATTGCAGGGTGTGAACAACAAAGAAGCCAACAGCTGTTGGACAGCTCTGTACTGAGTGATGATGATGAAGATGAAGCAACAGATGATGTGTCTGTGACTGATTCAGCATCTGAAGAAGGGGATTCATCAGAAGATGAAACTGAAAATTCAGAGTACGTATGCCTCATGACCTACCAGACATTGAATTTTGCCCTTTGTTTTTCACACAGACAGGACTGTTTTACTGCTATGGCCTGGCTTACCTTTGAAACCCTCACTTACTTACTTCTTTCCCTCTTTCCATGACGACCACATCCCGTGCTGCATGATGATCAAATGATGTAATTTTTACTTTAGGAGAGGAAGGCAGCCCAAGGCAGATGGAAAGCTTTGCACACAGCCTTAAAGATGAGTTTGGGGGTATAGCAAGAGAGGGTGATTAGGCACAGGCCATAGCTCACAATGCATTACATTTTCTCTTCGTGCCAGGCTCTAGTGGTGCCTGGCACGAAAACAAAATGTAATGCACTGTGAGCATTGCATTTTCTAAGATTAGGATAAGGAAATATTTTTATAGATAAGGAAATATTAAGATAGATAATTTATAGATAATTATAGATAATTTATTTTATAGATAGGAAATGTTAAGATAGATAAGGAAATATTTTCATTGGTTTTGATGGTTTGGCAGCAGCCAAAACAAGACAAGAAGCAGCCAGACAAATTCTATGCAGGTTTTAATAAAGCTGGTGTGCTTTGGTTTACTGAAAGGCAACACAGGTGAGAACTTAATATAAAAACCACATAATTTTTCCCCTCAATCTCAAGCTTCTCTGTACAGCATGTGCCTTCCTGCTCTGTTTAGGTGAGGCTGAAGAGCAGCACTTGACACTGAGCAAAGAGTCCTTCTTGCCAGAGCTGTCTGCAGTGTTACTCTGTAGTGTCAGGCCTTGTTCCATTCTAGAACTAATACTTTCCAGAGGACAGCTCGATGCTTTAGTTACAAAGCTGTTGTTGGTGACCTGCTGGACATAAATGTTGCCATACATAGATTGCCCAGTGCTGGAGGCTGCTGATACTTCAGATCCTAGAGCAGGGTGCCTGACTGCATCCTTCTCCCCATGAAAACCAAGATGCTGTTTCCTCTGGGAGACCCACACTCACTATTACATACAGCAAGCTGAGAGGGTTAAGGATATGCAGGGTTCTCCAAAGGAAATGTGCCATGGCTGCCCAGTGCAGTCGGAGAAGTTGGGTCATTTTATGTGCCAGTGACCCTTGATGTGTGGTGACATAAACAGCCACATGCTCTTTCTTGTTCTGTTCTCTCTAGTGCTTGGCCAGCAGGTACTATTAGGTGCCCGATCTGCATGGATTTTTACCCACAGGTAAGGACCCACCTGTTGTCATCTTTCCAGCTTTGTGGGAGGGGAATGGGGCAGAAGGGGAGCTGCACAACCGAGCTGGCTGATGTGGGATGCTGTGGGCAGCTGGTTTGAAGCACAGACCTTGCTTTGGAGCTCTAAGAGTTACTTCTTGGTGTACATAGAGGGAGAAACCCTTGCCAAGGAGGCACTGCCAGACCTACGTGTTCCTCGTTACTCAGCAGTAACTGACAGATTGCAGATACTCCAAATCCCATTTGCCTGCTTCCAGTAAAGCAGCAAACTCCAATTCTTTCCTGTTGTGATTTCCTTTATTCCAGATTGTGCAAAGTGGACGACTGATTTTGTCAACCCTGTGTGGCCATGTCTTCTGCAGTCAGTGCCTGCCTTTTGCCCTTCAGACTGCCAGCTTTTGCCCAACCTGCAGGACAGATCTCACTCCAGGACAATACCACCCCATTTTTATATAAGTACTTCTATTTTTAAAGACAGTCTCAGATGCGTTTTGGGGGATAGGTGGTATAAAGAGTTTTTTTCTTTGTGTATATAGTTTTTGTTGCATAAGGTTCTGTTTTCTCTGAATTTAATTATAAATAAAATTTTAATTAATTTAAATATAATCAACTCTGCTCATCTGTGTTGGATTCTGCTGGTAGACAGAGATTTCTTTTAACAGGTGGAAATAAAACCCTTGGTTTGATCAGTCAGAAGTGCTTGTTCCTTTCATCACACTGTAGTCATTGATTTTTGGTGGGAAATGTTGAAGGCATAAGCTTTGTCGTTCTTGTGTGTGTATTTTATAGGGAAAAGGAAACAGGAACTGCTTGGGGTGCAAGGACTCCTGTTTCTCAGGACAGACCCAGCTGGATGTTTTCCTAAAAATCTCATTATTTCAGTGCTTTGAATGTTGAAAGAGCAGCAGGTTGTGTGCACATCCAAAGACAACTATTTTCTTTGAGAATGATTGGTATGTATCTGGGCAGCTTGTTTATGGCCCAAGCTGCCCCTTGCTATGTCCCTGGTCACAGTGTTCCATTGATGACTGTCAGCTGGCTACAGGAGCACTGCCAGCTTCTATGAAGATCTTCCCCTTCTAAAAAGCTTGTAAGCTTAAGGACTTTAACATAATTGCTTCAATAGAATTGCTTTATTAGAACTGCTTCAATATTGCTTCAAAACCAGTGCACTATACTAGCAGTTTTAGCTACCTACTGTGCTGTAAATAATTCTTATTAAGCCCTTTCTTTAAAATTGTTATCATTATTACAACCAATTTAAATGAATCATTCATTTTATTTATATAAATATATTTGATTTGCCATCCTTAATGCTGCAGACAAAGTTGTATAAAGGCTCAATTACACCTGTATAGTCCTTTGGACATAAGCCATTGACAGAGTCTGGGACCCAAGACTGGACCCCAGACAGGACTAGGCTCCTCTTTGAGGAGTTCAAAAAGCAAGGGGATTCTTTCCACACCTTGTGACTTAATGGGAGATCTTCTCTAATAAACTTTGTCTGAANGCCTTTTGCCCTTCAGACTGCCAGCTTTTGCCCAACCTGCAGGACAGATCTCACTCCAGGACAATACCACCCCATTTTTATATAAGTACTTCTATTTTTAAAGACAGTCTCAGATGCGTTTTGGGGGATAGGTGGTATAAAGAGTTTTTTTCTTTGTGTATATAGTTTTTGTTGCATAAGGTTCTGTTTTCTCTGAATTTAATTATAAATAAAATTTTAATTAATTTAAATATAATCAACTCTGCTCATCTGTGTTGGATTCTGCTGGTAGACAGAGATTTCTTTTAACAGGTGGAAATAAAACCCTTGGTTTGATCAGTCAGAAGTGCTTGTTCCTTTCATCACACTGTAGTCATTGATTTTTGGTGGGAAATGTTGAAGGCATAAGNCTTCTATGAAGATCTTCCCCTTCTAAAAAGCTTGTAAGCTTAAGGACTTTAACATAATTGCTTCAATAGAATTGCTTTATTAGAACTGCTTCAATATTGCTTCAAAACCAGTGCACTATACTAGCAGTTTTAGCTACCTACTGTGCTGTAAATAATTCTTATTAAGCCCTTTCTTTAAAATTGTTATCATTATTACAACCAATTTAAATGAATCATTCATTTTATTTATATAAATATATTTGATTTGCCATCCTTAATGCTGCAGACAAAGTTGTATAAAGGCTCAATTACACCTGTATAGTCCTTTGGACATAAGCCATTGACAGAGTCTGGGACCCAAGACTGGACCCCAGACAGGACTAGGCTCCTCTTTGAGGAGTTCAAAAAGCAAGGGGATTCTTTCCACACCTTGTGACTTAATGGGAGATCTTCTCTAATAAACTTTGTCTGAAGCTCCCACTCTGCCTGTGACACAGGTGCCAAAGCCCCACTCTTGTCTCAGGTACCACAGATCCCACAGCAGCTGTGGACAAGCCCTTCACATCTGTGTTTCACCTCTGGGAAGATGTGCTGGAGAAGCCTGCTGTCCACAGATACTGCAGGCACGGCTGCTTGACACACTCCTCCCACCAGAAACTTTATCCAAGGACAATTTCTGGGCATGAAAAGTACACGTTTAAGGAGGGATGGCAGCCCGACTTGGCTCGCTTTGTAAATAAACACCAGAGGTGTGTAATGCAATAGCACGTATACTAGGCCCCAGCTGGGCTGTTTCTCTATACTGTGTTGTTTTGGTGTTCTGGATCAGAAATCTGTAGGTTTGTTTTTGTACCAGCCACTCAACCACTAAACTGCTTAACCTTCTCCGCAGTCAGCGTCTCGGAAAAGCCAGACACAAGCAGCTCGGGCTGCATGAAAACATGAGCAGCAGACTGGCCTGAAAGCCAAAGGAAAGCTGTAATTTACTGGAAAGGAAGGTCCTCTTTAAATTTACAGAAAAGAGCATATATAGAAACCTAACAAAAGCATGTAATGATTGTCTGGCAGGGACTAGGGGATGCTGCTGCTGCTGCTGCGAGAAGTGGTGATGTGGATCAGCTATCAGATGTTAAACACATTTACTCTTGGTCAGTTCATAATCTCACATCCTTGATGGGAAACATCTCTTCCTACTACAAGAACTGCAGAGATGCTGTTAGAAAAGCAAACGCTCAGCTTGAGTTGAAGTTGGCCAGAGATGTCAAAAACTGCCAGAAAGGGTTCTTTAGATACATAAACAGGCAGAAACCGAAGGGAAATATCGGGCCACTGTTAAAAAAGAGAGGTGAGTTAATCACCAGCAACACTGAAAAGGCCGAGGTTCTCAACATTTCTTTACCTCTGTCTTTGCCAGCACTGCCACTCTCCAACTTGGGAGAAATTGGATAAAATAGTTGCAGTTGGCATGTATTTAAGTGGAGCCCTGATGGCAGTGTAGGCTGCACATGCCAGCAATAACAGGGACACCCTTAGGCAGGCTATGGAAATTCAGAGCACTGCATGAGCACCAAGATTTGTGCCACAAAGAGCAGTTAAGTTAACACTAAATTCTTTTGTGCAGATCACACCAAGCTTTAAGGCAGGGCTTGCAAAGTTGATTTATTGGGGATAATATATTAACTAAGCAATCAAGCTCATGAGAGTGGAGTTGATGTGGGACTACAGACACTGCCAGACCTGCCCCAGCAGGGACCTGTACCACAGACTTGTGCAGAAGGCTGTGTGGTGCTGGGGGCACAGGGAGCCTTGGGGCCATGCTCTTTCCCTCTGCTTAAGCTCTGCCTCTGACTGACTGGCTCAGACTTAATGGAGTGGATTCCACTTCATTATTTTGCTTTCTCTCCCCCTCTTCCAGCTCAGTTTCCTCACCTACCTGTGCTCCAAGCCTTCTCCCCCCCCCAGCCTTCTGGCTTTTCTGCCCCATTGGCATTTTTCCCCCCAACTCTTTTTTTTCCTACTGCTGTCTCTCCAGTCTTGCTTTTTCCACTATGTCCAGGTATTTCCACCCTGGTGCTTCATTGTTTCCTGCTCTGCCCTCTGTCAGTGCTCACCTCCTCTGCTCCAACCTGAGAAAACTGGTACTAACTCCTTGCTCTGACTGGCCAAAATTCTCAGCCAAATGAGGTCGAGGGACTCCTTAATGAAATACCTTGGATATCAGTTTTGTGCAATAGTCTCCTACTCACTGTATCTGGTTCTTTTATTGCTTCTAAGCTTCATTTTATGCTTTTTGAAATGAGCCAGAACAGAAGTGAAAGGAAGATGCCGTAGTGGAGGCTGCAGGGGAATATCGAAAGACCCAGTGCTGCCATGGCCTGGCATATCTTGGAGTCTCATTTGCTACCTGGAAAATTTTTGCCTTTATTCCTGTTTATCATTAATGTGTCTGAATAATGACCATTAATGCAAAGGAATGGTTCTTGCAAAATAGTCCCCTGTAACAAAGTAAATAACTGCTACACTGGTGATGAGAAAGTTGATGTTAAAGACCTGTATGTTACTTGATACAGGTTCTGACTCCACTTAGCAGGGGAAGGTTCATGCTGCAGCTAAGGAGGGACCCTTCAGGATGAATTTCCCTGGAAAAACTGCCTGGGTTTTGCAGACAGCTCCTGTGCCAAACGGTTAATGTATTCTGGATGTAAATCGCTAACAGGCAGAGATATTGGGTGTAAATCACTAACAGGCAGGGAGGGATGTTGGTCTCCAAGCTAATTGCCCGAAACTAAATTGTTTGAGGTGAGTCACAATCAGATGATGATGATTTTGTCATCTCATTTGGATCCAGTGCGTGCTATGGCCTCCCAGCTCTCATGGGTCACTGGAAACAGGCTCTGAGACATGCCTGGGGGCAAGAAGGGATTTTCTGTGCAAGAACTGGGGAACAGTTGCTGCTCTCAGCACTTCCCAGCAATGAGTAAGTGCTCCTGGAAATGAACAGGCGTCAGGAAACTCTGTCTTTCTCTGACCTCCCTGTGGCCTTCTCCCTTAGTCACCAGCTGGGGCTGTGGGGGGGTACCAAGTGTGTTTAAGGTGAGATGCTGTGACACACACGGTCTAACATGTTCTCGCCCTCTCCCAGTAGAGGAGGATGTCTCCACTCCCTGTTTCCACCCTGCACACCCCTCCCTGTAAGCCCTGCATGCTTTCCCCTGCCTTCTGTGTTGTCCTGCCTGCCCTAAGCAGTGTGTCCTACTGAAGGGGCTTTGTGGAGGTGTGCCTGAGGAAGGCAGGGAAGGTTCCTGTTTTTAGTTCCTTGTTTGAAGAGACAGGAGTAGGTTTTTAACAGGAATTATGCTATAACTTTGCTATTGCTTACTTAGTGCTGCCTGGCTCTGGGCCACTTAAAACAGAAAGCCAGACCCCAGAAAAGAGCAAAGCATTGCTATGGTCACTGTCAAAACTAATCTGTGTCCTTTCTCCATGCAGCTCAAACACTGCCCAGGCCTGGGTTTCCAGACCTAGAGAAACCTCCCCCGAGCTGGGAGGTGGGGGGTTTGTTGGGGTGTGGGCTTGTGTTTCTCCACACAGGAATGGGGAGGGAAACTGTGGGGCGTCTGTGTCATCCGGGGGAGTTTTGTGGCAGGGGAGAAAATTTAATTCTCTCTGCGCTGGCTGCTGCTTCCACTTCTGGAGGGGGAAAATCAAAGGGCTGATGCCCCAGGGACTTAGGTCTGTGGGCAGGCACTGTCCTGGGTCATGCTGTCTGGGCAGCCTGCTCTGGCACACCTGACAGGAGGGGAAGGTGCTAGTGGGTTTGGCACAGCAGGCTCTGCACCACACTTAATCCCTGAAAGTCCTGCTTGTTTAAAGACATGAATGCAGTCTGATAGTTCATGGCTAACTAGAAAATGAGATTTAGTTAACAAGGTATGCATTAGGACACCAGTGAGATTGAATCACTTGATTTTTAATGACAGCAATAAAATATGTCAGCCCTGTGGTACAAAAGCCTCAGTAGCAGCTGGTGTTAGCCTTGGTTTCTCTCCATGGTTTCAAAGACCTTGCTGTCAGGGACAAAGTGACCAGTACACAACTTCATGTCAGAGCCTTATCCAGGGCATTGTAGAGGGGGAAGGAAGGGGACCCCTTCCTAGGGATGCTGGGTTCAGCAGGCAGAGCTGTGCAGGGCTCTGGCGCCGACTTGCTGCATCAGACTGTTTTCAAAACATCTATTCGGCTTCTCAGGGTTTGCAGAAGAATTCCAATAGCCATGAGGACCACAGAAAAGGTTTCTAAGGACTCAGAGATATAAGAAATGTAAGGGCACAGGTCCAAAGTGAACATTTTCAAGGGCAGATGAAGCCCTGAGTCTGTAAACAACTCAGTGTGGGACAGCTGACTGTGTACAGGTGACAGTCTAGAACAGCTAGTGTGATGTGCTCTCCAGAAGATGAGAATCAGCTGGCAAAAAAGAGGTATTTAGCTTGTTTCCTTTCTCTTCTGCTAACCAATCCCTTGGTGTGACTTGTATCAGAAGGCCAATGGTGCTGTTGTTTCTTACTCTTTCTGCACTTAGGATTTGTATTGCCAGAGCCTGCTGCAAGGGCCACTGACCTGTCAGCATGCCAGGCACAAAAGGGGAGGTTTTGTCAAGGTATGTGGCATGGCTTGCTCTGTTTGTCTCCACTTCTTACAGAAACCATACAGGAATTAGTTTCCAGTATCTTTTCTAGCAAAATGCTGATATAATTCAATTCAGTTTGGATAAAAGCACTTGCTGATAGCTACTTGTGTTCTTCTGATGCTGTTGGCTGTTCTATGTTTGTGTGCCTGAGAAATACTTTTACTTGTCATTGTTCTGTCTTGTAATGGTAAGATGTCGCTAAAGACCCCCAGGAAGGCAAAGCTTCTACTGGAGAGATGTTCTCCAGTGACTAGTGTGAGTTTCACCCCATTTTTTTATGAGTAGAACACTTCTCAGGCTGGACCCTGCTCTCGTTTCAGTGAGCAGCAGAGAGCTGCTTTAATATCCTTTGCTGCAGGGACTGACGCACATTGCTGATGTGACAGAACATGATTCATAAATCATCAGTCTGGCATTGGAATGCTGCTGGAAAATTCCAGTTTAAAAGTTTTACATGGTACTGAAACAAAGCAGTCTGTCACACCTGTCAAGCTGCTCAGAATTCATGTGCATTTCCTTGTGTTTGAAACAAGAAGCAGAAATTTGGACCTCAGCTCCTTTTGAGAGTCAGGCTGATTCTCCAAAGCCTGCAGGTGTTTGGTCTGAGAGATGGGCACCTGCAAGAAGCCACAAGCCAGCAGAGCCTGTGGCCGGGGACGCATGAGGCAGAACCTTTGCACACAATGCACACAATGCTTTGCTCAAACCACCTCCCCTCAGTGATTGGCCTGACAAATTTTTCATTTATGTTTAATGATTGACCTGGTGTGGAGAGCAGGGGAAAGTAAACCATTTGTTATTTCAGTCCCCTGTTTTCATCTTGGATTATACGTTTTGCATGTGGGGACACGTTGCAGGGAATTGCCCATCTGGGTAGAGTGACCTCCAGCCAGGGGGTGACTCACGACTGTTTCCCTGGGCTGCAGCCACACAGTCCCACTGTGCCACACTCCATTGCTCTCAGCAGCTCCTGGGGCTCAGCCATGTACAGGTTTAAGGGCTTTGCCACTTGAAGAGCAAGTGCAAGTACACATGAAATGTGAATATGAGCCCATGTTTGGTCAGGTTCTTAGGAAATGCTTTTGCAGAGGAAAGTCTGGCTCATTTCTTTGACTTTGAAAGGATATTCCACACCCTCGTATGAGCTGTGTGTGAGAAAGTATATGGAATCATAGAATGGTTTGGGTTGGAAGGCACCTTGAAGGCCATCTAATTTCAATCCTCCTGCCATGGGCAGGGACACATTCCACTAGACCAGGCTGCTCAGGGTCCCATCCAACCTGCCTTAAACACTTGCAGGAATGGGGCTTCCACAGTTTCTCATTTCAACCTGTGCCAATGCCTCACCACCCTCACAGTAAAGAATTTCTTCCTGATAGCCAATTTAAATCTGCCCTCTGTCAGTTTAAAGCCATTCCCCCTTGTCCTATACCCTTGTACAGTTGGTCTCCAGATTTCTTGCAGGCTCCTCTCAGGTGTTGAAAGGCAGCAGGTTTGTCAGAATTGAGGCATTTTTACGTAAGTTTTAACACAAATTGAAATCAGACCAGGGTTTGCCATGTCGCACAGGATCACAAAGCATGTGCATGTTCTGGCATATGTTCAGCCTTCAGAAAACTGCATTTATAGATTGGGGGGAAACAAGTTTCTTTGGGTGAGCTGGCCGTCATTATAGGTTACAGCAGCCCTTCCCAGACCACTGGCTTAAACAGGAAGGGAAAGAGACGTCTGCCCTGTCTTCAGTTTCACAAACCAAACTCGTCACAGTATTTTGCTGCACAAAACCATCACCCAAAATAACCCCATTCTCGTGTGTCGGTCTATATTTGCAATTATGCTTTGCAACAGGAAGGAAACAATATTAATTACATTTCGCAGAAGAAACATTCCTCTTGTGCTTTCCTAGAGCTCCTGTAGGGAGATTACTATGTCGAAATAAAAACCCAAACAAATAAACCAATAGCTGTTTTCTTTGGAGAGCCCAATTTCCACCTTGCTGCTTATTGGAGTAGAGCCTGTTCTGCAGATGAGATTTTCTGGAGAGTAAGAGCTGGAAAACCCGCACAAGAATTGCTCCTGCTGGCCACAGGCCCTGCATGATGACCAGGTGTTCTTAGGGAGTTAGGAAAAGCTTTTGCAGAGAACAGAGCAATGAGAGTGCATTGTATTGCATTGAGAAAGGAGAAATATTGTCACTTTTAAAAATCTTTTAATACCCATGTGTTTCTAATCCATTTTGCATCAGTGGTTCAGCTACTTTGACATCTTGCTGTCGTTGAGTTGATCACTGGGAGAAGAAATATTACTTCCAGAAAGCCAGGAGGTGTGCATGCAGCCTAATGGATCTGGGGAAGCTCCCATTTCCCTTGAAGTCAGATAGGTTTGCCATACAGTGAAGCAGACTTCTTGGGCAGTAAAACCTGAAACTGGAGCAGGGTGAGAAGCCAGTGCTCTGGGGAGGCCTTCCCAGCTGTGAGCATAAGGGTGCTGGCAAAACCTCACCAGCATTGCCATCAGGCTTCTCTCTGTTAAAATCAGAATATGACTTGTGAATACCAGGGGCTGGAATAGCTCTGATAATTGTGAGCCAGGCTGCTCTGTTTATACATGGCTGAATTGTGTAAATGTCCGTAATAATCTCTTCTCTGGTTGCAAAAAAAAAAAAAAAA
>WAAG01025416.1:72486-86481 GCA_013390105.1 Tichodroma muraria
AAATAAAAAAAAAAAGTGGAAATCCAAAGGCCTGTGCATAATTTAATTCTTAGAATTACAAGTTGGTGGTGTAGCTAGTGCTCATCAATGTGACTGTATGGAAAGTAGCTTTAACACAGAACAACCCCAGTGCAGGAGGAATAACTGCGTTTTGGCCAAATGCAAGCTGATAAACTCAGTAGTATGTGAAGTTTGTCCTTCAGTCTGAGGTGTGCAGGGGGGTCAGAGAAAAAGCTGGCCTATTTAAGCTTTAAAAATCCACAGATCCTCTGGTTAGTATCATCTGTACACTGTGGTAACTGACTCTTCTAGTCTGTCTGTATTACCTGTTCAGGCCTGGGCGAGTTGTTGGGTTTCCAGGAAAGACCTGGGTACTCCTGGATGCCTGGATAGCCCCTGAAGCTGTTCCAACATACAACGAGGGAGACCATAGGCTTGCCTTTGCCCCCTATAATTGCTAAGCAGGGAGGAAGCAGACAGGCTAATTTGTCAGCAGCTCTTATCGTGGTGAAAGGGGAGCAACCCTGCAGTCTCAAGCTTCACTTTGTAGCATCTGTGTAGCCTTCCCTTTCCCTGCCTCCAATGTGCAGTCTGTGGATGTGCAAACAGAGCTGCTCTTCTCTGAAGTCTATGGGGAAGACTTCCTGCTGGAGAAAGATATTTAAAACTTAGAGCCAATGAATGCAATTACTTGGCTGGGTTTTATTTTTTTGTTTGTTTTTCTATTTTGCATCTGTATTTTCCTTGATATCCATGGTGATAAAGATGGGAAATCAGTGTGTTAACTGGAGTTCGGAGTAAGCTTTTAGTGTCTCTTAGGCATCTATACCTCATCTCATTTGTTAACAGTATCAAGCCAGGAGATGATAAACAAAATGAGCAAATTATTTTTACATCAGGATTTAGAGCAGCATGCCTTTTAAAAAAATGTATTCAATAGTCTACCCAATAACAGGACCTGATAACTATCTGATCTCTAAGAGAAAGCTTGTGCCCATACAGCAGCTTTGCAAGACCAGAGCCATAATTGATGTTATTTTTGCTGAAAATTATCAAAGTCACATGCCATAACATCAGTGTGGGAAGGGCAGGTGTGGTAGACATGAAGCTAAATGAAAGGCTACTTAAAAAAATCTTGCTATGGTAGTTTTCATTTCTTATTATTTTGATGCTACTGTTTTTCAATTTTTATTGGAAAATGTACATTATTTCTATCATCTTAAGACTCCAGACAAGTCACTGAGGGTGCCTTGTAACTTGCCTGTGAAGCAGCAGTGTTGCACCCCAGCAATGACACTGCTGGCACTGCCTAGAAGAGAGTCATGGATAATATTCCCTGGACAACCCATCTTCCATTGCCCTTGCTCTGAGACTTGGTGCTGCCTTTCCTCTTGCAAAGATCCATGTCCAACGGGACCGCAGCTGCGTCACACTGCTCTCTCTCTCTCTCAGGAGAGCAGCTACCTAGAAAATAGGTAGGATGAATGAATCTGCTGACCTGAAGGACTGGAAGGCATACATACAAATTCCCACTGTATCAGCCTGGCTTCTCTGCCTGGAGGAGAGGAAAAGAGACCTCCATGACCGTGAGTATTTGTTGAAATTAAGCCTTCCTCTTTCTCTCTTTACTTAAGCCTGAATCAGAAGACTAGGAATAATGCACACATTATCACTGGGATGTGGCAAACTCCTGTGCGATGCCACTGCATCGGTGCCAACGAAGGTACAGGTGCCAGAGTTCCTACAGTGCTCCCTTCAAGGACTGGGTGCATAAAAAGTGCTTTCCAGCTCTGCAGAGAGCACAGAGTTATCTGCTGACAACCTGCCCCTGAGATCTGTGTTCTCCAGCCTGGCTCAGCCCACGTGTCACTGCCCTGCTGCCTCACTGAGGTGAGACCAACGCAGCTCCAACGAGCAGTCGAGCTTCCTCTTTTTGCCTAATCAATTGCTGAGATGAGATCTAGTCTGTGTTTCAACAGCAGTTATTTTGGGTACTGCAGATCAAGTTTCTCCATACAGAACGGATGTTGCTTCCCAAAATTGCCTGTCATCCTGTGTTCACATTTTCCATGGGTGAGGAGAAGTCATTTGACTTCTTTGTGATAAACAAGACTCAGTGAGCAAAATAGCAGTGCTGGCTTGCTATTAATTGACTGGTAATGCTCTTCCTAATGCAAAGAGCACTGATGATGCATATGCTCCTCAAGAGTTAGTTGCCCTGTCAGCTGCCCCTTCTTACTGTTTGCTTCAGATCCTGCTGCTTAACTCAGTTTCTTGGGATTCCCTTTCCTCTAGTTAATGTAAAGCTGCAGTTTGCATCCTGCTTTGCGTCCATATGCCAACCACAGTTTGCCATTTATTCTGCCAAATTTATAGTTACACACTCAACCAATAATCTGTCTAGGTAGCCAGTATGAATTATGTGCAAAATGTTATTTCCTAAATCTGGATGTGATTATCTCTCAACTGTGTATTTCCAAAAGAGCAGCTCCCTTCCAAAGAGAGTTGGTAAGCAAGGAGGGAGAGCAGGGATTTGCCAAATGTGTTTGTGCTTCTGTCCTTAATACAAAGAAAACTTTTTACTTTTTCCCAGACACTTATATCTGAACTATTCAGTCTATCAATTTATCTTATTTTCTTGAAAAATTATACATTTAAGAAAACATCCCCTTTGATTTCCTGATGGTAATACCTGACAGGTATGAGTTACTGCTTCACTTTTCATTAAAAACCCTTTTAAGTTTAAAAAATTGTAGTATGCAGAACACAAGGACAAATTGCTGAGTCTGAGTGATGTTTTCTATTGGCACTTTTATTGCTTGTTGCACATTTATTGCTTGTTGCACATGAGGTGGCGACCCCAATACTAATTAAAAGAAGTGTACTGACATGCAGGAGATGTTCTGGCTTTCCAAGCCAGAGCCAAAAAGATTCACTGCTGCAGTGGAGAAGATGGCTCCTGCACAGCTCCTGCCTGGATAGGCTTTGTGGGAAAACAGCCTTAGCATCTCCAGGCTTGAGGAAGCTGCAGGGAATCTCTCCATGATTCAGTCGAGACGGGAGAGGACTTGACCCCAGCCTGCTGATTTTTGGTTCCCCCACAAAATCAAATCAGATTCTTGGCCAAACAACTTCCTCCCCAAGCGCAGTCCCCAACTCTTTAATTTCCCTTCACTGGGCCCACAGATGGGTTTTTCCTCCCACTCCACCGGCAGGGCCCCCACACCCCGGGGCGCAGTGCCTGGGACATGTTTGCTCTCACACTGACTCAGTTCTGCACCCGTCCCACCTCAGACCACAGTGGCCCTGGGCTGAGAGTTAAGAAAACTGCTCACAGCAGAAGCTGAAGCCACGTTTCTGATATGTAGCCAAGCCTGTGTCTGAGGTCAGATTTATTGACAGGGTCACAACATGCAAACAGCACATGCTTCCCCTGCTCCAGACCTGCAGAGAAGACGCCTTGTGTACAGATAACCACAGATATGCAGGGTGGAATCCTGGCTTGCGCAACGCCCGGCACCTCTCCAAATGATCTGTTTTGCACTGGCCTCTTCCAGGAGGCACTCAGAAAGTGTGTCTTGTGAAAGGTTTGTCTCTGGGATTGGTAGCAAACTTTTCTGGACCCTCCTTGTGCTGCGATCGTTGCATGGCTGTGTGTGGAAACATGGCATGAGCTCAACATGGAAAATGTGGAATGCAAAATCAAGGCTGCTGTGTGATACGGCTTGCAGGGATGCAGTTAGGACTCTGTCATGATCATCTCAGTTATGCACAGAGACAGCGTATGGAGGAGTTGGCCCATCATCTTCCTGCCTACCTCTTCTCTGTCCTGCTGTGCTGTGATCCACTCTGTTTCTTGCAGCAAGGGCTTGTTCTCTGTGTTTTACCAGCAGATCTTCATGAAGATGCAACTGGAGAGGTGCAGTGTGCAGAATTCTTCCTGCTGTGCCCTGCCAAAACTCCCCACACTTGGGAGAACAGGCATCTCGTGACTTTCCAAGTTTCACAATGCAGAGTGAGAGGATGCTGTTCTTTCCATACCCATTCTGCATATTCAGATTTTTCCATTAGTGTCCTTTCTCAGTAGGAGGAGAAAATTTTGCAGTAGGATTGGAAACAGGGAACTGAGCATGGGGAAAGAGGGAAACAACTTGTCACAAAGTTTTTGCAATGCTTGTCTGAGAAGCAATCTCTGCAAAGCTGTTTCCTACTATCAAATTCCCATCAGCACTCAAACTGTGAGCCCTGAGCTGGCAATCTGATGGTTGCTGTCCTATGAGCATATGTGGGATTTAAGCATGCACACCGTGCATGCCTTCCTTCATCCTGGAGCGTTATCTCCGCAGCAGTGTTCAGGCTTCAGATTGAGCTCAGCTCCCATTGAGATGAGAAAGTCTCATCCTCCTGTTCTCAAAAAAATTGCTTTTTGAGGGCTACATACATTAAAAAATGGCACAGTTATGAAAACATGGTGTACACCATATATTTTTTCACTGGTCATTCCTGTTTCTACAAGTACTTCAGACTGTTGCTGTGTTTGTTACTTTGCAGTTGAAAGAAATGCAATTCTTCTCCTGTCAATTCAGAGCTGAAGCACAGCCACAAACCCAGCACTGAAAAGCTGGTAACTTTCACACTGGTAACTCTGATGACCTGAAAATAACCTAATGTTTCTGTGCTGGTTTAATTCCTTGAGCTACATGGACTTCAGTATTAAAATACATGAATTTCAACAGGGAAGAAAAAAAGATCTGGAAATTTTCTAATTGGCTGTAAAAGTCAAGGGAGGGGACATCAGTCGGGGTCAATTTTAGCAAGTTATAGACAGCTGGACAGTATTTAGGCTGTTGCAGGAGCATCCACTTGCCTCTCTGAAAGCTGGGATCTGACTGAGGCTGTCCAACCTCCAGAATTTGTGAGACACTGCTGCATGGCAGTTTCTTAAATATTAATTTTTTTCTTCACTTTCCAAAGCTGTTCCTAAAAAGCCACTTGAAAATGGGAACAGGTAGTGACTAATCCCAGAAGCCAGAGGCAAATGAGTGGGCTCTCTTTGAGTAGAGGGAGATAAGGACAGACCAAAAGACTGTAATGTGTCAAGTACTTTCTAATATTCTGTCAGCCTACGGTGGGGTTGTTTCCCAGAAAGTCACTGTTCTGTCCCAATTTGTCACCTACTCCAGCTCTAGGTCAGTGCTGTGTCTAGTTCTGCGACTCCTGGAGGAACTGCTAGGGCTAACTCTGGGAAAGTGACTTCTTTAACTGCTCCAAGTGGTACAAAGAAAAAGATACACAGCCGTGCTGCAAAGCATGCATTATGGGGGTGCCCTGCTAACACATGTAAGGAGCAAATCTCTGTTGTAATTTCTTTATCAAACAGATTTGACACCCATATCTCTTCTGTATACCAAATATTCTCCTGGGCACAGACACAAACACTATGGTGGTCTGTGTAGTCTATTTAAGAGGCAGAAGGCTTTAAGTCTATCCACTGCTGTATGTAAGCTTTTCCTCACTTTTGAAGGTTTCACTAGGAAAAGGTAATGGTTTTGGGAGGTATGTTGGTTGATACACTGAGTTTCCAAAGAGAATTTTATGGTAGCAATATAAGAAAGTTTTGTTTTTCATCTATCTTTCACAGAAATCTGTCTTTACTAAGTCTGCTTTACTTACTCTTATTTTCTTGGGTTTACTCTAGTTGCAAAACAGTATTTGATAGCATTCTTAATGCTGCCAAAGAAAATATTCTCTCTCTCTTCCAGTCTTAGTCTTTGCCATCTTGTCTTTGCTCACGTTCACCTCCAGATTTGTTTTTTGGTGAACAAAACTCAACAAAAGCCAATTGTCCTGAAAGCTGACTGAGCACTACAGGTCACTGCAGGCAGGCTGGGGTTTCTCAAGCCAGCCAGAGGTATCACTGGGCATCACACTAATGTCCTAGCTCAGGATCTTAGGTAGGTGCTGAAGGTTGCACAGGGAGGCACTGACAACAAAAAATGACAGCCTAACCACATGTTTCCAACACAGCCCAGGATGGAAGGAATTGTGGTCAAAAGCTTTGTTCGACAGGACAGACAAGTAGAAAATGTCACGTACGTGACCAAATTACAGTCATGCTCTGCACAGACCCTGACAGTTCTTGAAAGCCAGAATCATGTACCCTCCCACCTGTACAAATTCAAGCAAGCTGCTTCTGCTGTGCCACCAGCAGACAAGTGTTCTCTCCAGAACTAAGGATTTTAATGTGGGAAGTGAAAATGGTGAAAGTTCCCTGCTTTCTGCCGTGCTTGTCCTTACTTTTGAGACAACAAGAAGCACAAATCCTACCAAGGCAAAGGATTTCTCAGATAGACAAAATGATTTACAAGACCACATAATGACAGGCATGAGACAAGTGCTAAATTTACTACAGCTCTGTACAAGCTAATTGTGCATAAAATTACGACATATAGTAATAGCTGTCACTTCTCATCCTGCTTCTGGATTACTGCAAAACATCCCTGTTGTTCCTTAGTTATTACAAAATCCACCATATAGCTTTGGCAACATACTCAAAAACACTGTCATCTCCCAGCACACTGGAAATATCAGTTGTTTGACAGAAACAGCTCCCTGGGGGTCACACAGAGGCTCTGCTGGGAGACAAGAGTTCCAGGTTCTTGCAAAACACCTTGAGGTGCCACAGCAGTAATTGACCTATACAGGAATGTCTGTAACAAACTGCAGAAAGACTCTGTTTCTAATAGCCCCATCAGCACAACTCATAACTGCTGTGGAACTTGGTGAAACAGGTTGTTTACATAATATGTGTTTTCCTGATGGTCTGATACACAGTAATATGCCATTATGCAGATTGCAAGTGTTGGTTTTGGCCAGACAGCAGCTCTAGAGGATCTTTGAGCATAATGTTGTTTTTCAGTTCTGTGTCTCTTGATGAATGGTTTGTAGGGAAAGTAGGTTTTTCAGGCTTAAAATTTAATCCAGGGTGTGGACAGGAGAGCAGGACACAGCACACCCAGTCCCACATCCAGTGGTGCGAGCCACTGGCTTCACTCTGTCCCCATTTTTGCTCTGTCAGATGGAAGTAGCTTCTTCCTGATGGCCAGGTCTGGTGTTTGGGATCAAATGTACTTGGCTACCTAAGAGTCTGGCTTGGGGTTCCCTGGAGTCAACAGCAGTGACCTTTTGAAGCTGCACTAGTAACTAAGTTACCATCAGCTAACTAAGTTAACATCATAGCTAAGTTAACATCAGCTATCGCATGACGCTCAAAGCGACACTTCCAAGAGCACCCACTTCCAGCTGGAGTCCTGTATCTGCATTCAAGGCCTTCAGCAAACTGGTTTGCAGGCAGCACTGAGCTGCAGATACAGTGGGAGATGGTAAGATCTTGATGCTGAAATCCTAGTTGCTGAAGGCTTTTTTGGTTGAAAAGTTTTTCCTGAGTTACCGTATAACAATGGTCACATAGCTTTGAAAATAACAGCTAGGACAGTCCTCGCTCAGGGGGATCCTTACAGCCAGAGCTGCTAATGATATACTATCTCCTGTGTTTTTATCCAGTTCTCCCGCTGGGATATTAGAACACTCTCTTAAGTACAGTAAGTTGAACTTCCAGCTGTTGCTGATCTCAGCTCAAAAATACAGTCGGCTAAGTCTGTGTGGTGATGTGAAGGGCAGGTGCTGAGCTAACGTGGCTATGTTACCCCTGATGTCTCCAAACATGCCCCAGAAGGATCAGTAAGCATGGGATAACTGGTAACAGGAGCTGGTACAAACAGGTCTCTCTTGTCTGCTTCACCAAGGACACAGCAGACATCAGCGGGGTGTCACAAACGAGAAACAAGATAACCACCTTGAAACAGTTATAAATACTCCACCTTCTGAGAGGACTGTTCGGAATGTTTTCCTGCGTATGAATGACACCTCATTGTCCTTTTAAAGCAACACCACGTGGAAGAGTGTCTGAGAGTTCTCCAGCACACCCCAGCTGATGCAGAATCAGTCCAAAGCTATGGGCATCCAAGAGAGGCCACAATAGATCTGTCACCCATCAGCAGGGCTGATGCACTGCTCCATAGCAGGCACGGAATTTCATCCCATGAGGTCCTTTGCTTCCCAATGGCAGTCACGGCACTCCTCATGCTGGAGCTATACCTGCTTTTTTTTTTGCTTTTTTTTTTTTTTAACTTGTAAAATATCTGGCATCTGGTTCCTGAAAAGGATTCTGAAATGGTTTTGGTGCATGAGACATCTGTAGCAGATGACTTGACCAAACCACCTGAGAAGGGAGCCAGAAGGAATACAAATGAAATAGAAAAAGAGAGAGAATTCCTCATAATTCCTCATAAAGATGCACCAATCTTCTTTAATTAGACCTCTGGCTCTTGTACACTTTTACAAATAAGTTTCTGGATGCAGAATGCCTACTGAGACAACTAGTACTACTAGTTTATATTTTTTTTACCCAGGTCAGACCAAAATATGCAAAAGGCCATATTCTGCAACATCTTTGAAATTCCTGTCACACCATGCATGCCCTGGAAAGGAAGTCTACAACTTTGTGGAAACATTAACACCTCTTTGGTGAATTTTATGTTCAGATTTATTTCTTCCAGCACACATTGGATATTCCTACCCCCTGCAGAACAGGGCACAAAAGATTTCTGGGAAGCTGAGCTCTGGCTTTTCACAACAGTAGAACAGACATGCCCTGAAGCCCTCCTACACGATACCAAACACTGTGCATTCAACAGACCTGCTGGTTAATGATCTTGCCCATAAGTAATGTTTTAACCTTAGAATGGTTTTTGTTTGCTTCAAAAGCCACAAAGCCAAAGAGGAAGTGTAGGAGAACATGGGCAGGACAGTGGCCAGGAGCCTAATGACCTCATCTTTTTCCGCCACATGGGGATTAGTGGCTGTGCTTGGGACAGGGTTTAAATTCCCGGAGCTCAGAGATGTCAGGCAGCAGGGGACGAGGGGAGAAAGCCAGACCTGCTGGGAGCCAACTGGCTGGAGCTGCTGCTGGGATCACTAAGAGTTTTCTTGTAGCTGCCTCCTTCAGCACCAGAAAAGGTAATATTTTTTTTGCTTTTTTACCTGACATGTGCCAATCCATCTGCAGGAAACACTGAACAGATCTTTGGAAACTGCTTCACTAGTCAGGCATGTTTGATATTTCTCTGTGGAAAAAGGTGTGCTTTCATAGGAGCAAGGTTGCTTTAGCAATGCCAGGTATTACACATAATCACAATTTTAAATCTGTGTGCTGATAGATGTTGGGAGTAGGTTACTGAAAACCCTAAAACTGAATTATGCACTAGAAACTCAGAGCTGCTGCTTGAACACAGAAAGCTTTCTTCCTCATGTAACCACTGCCTGGCAGTGTCCTTATTTCTCCTGGCAGGCTCACAGTTTGTGCTGCACAATCCTGAATGGATGAGACAGTCACACTTCTCTGTGAAATTTGAAATTGCAATACTTCTATTAATGTCCTGTCTCAGGGCCAACCTCACTAATGCATTTTAAATATCCCAAGCAGCTTTCTTTCCTGCTGTGTCTTTCCAAATATTTGAATTACTCTTGTTCGTCGGTAAATTGGTTTAAATCATCAGAGATGTTCCTTATTCTGGGAACTGGTCAGTAAGCACTGAAATTTACTGTAGCTCTCCTAATTTCAGCAGGAATCAGTTATTTATTAAATTGCTAAACCTGCAATGGGAGCAGCTATGGGAGCAGCTATTTCACTTAATCTCTCTTTTGGAAACACAGGTTTTTTTGTTCAAACCTGTGGCGGGGGAAATGCAGGTCTATCAATAAGAGCAGTTTATGTTCATATAAACTGACTTTACTCAGCAACTCAAGTTCACAACCCTAAAAACTTGTTTTAAAATAGCTGAGAATACAAATTGTTTGCCTTAACCTGCCTCTTTTTTAAAACAATTGTATTAAATAAATGAAGATAAACCAAAGCTGGTATTTATAACCATTCTTCACAGAGCTTTTCCTTTTCCTTTTTCCTTACACTACGCAAGTCAGTAGACAACAGGAGTCAGTTCACCTTTGCAGTGTGACTTTTCTCACCACTGCTCAGCTCTTCTCAGCATTCAGTTTCAAAATTCTTGTAGCTTTTTGAGCTGCTAAGTCATTACAAGGTGGGTGGGAGGTGGTGACGGAGGACAGAAGAAATAAAATTAGCATGGGCAAATTGAATCCATAGCAGGGACCTGGGCTTGGCACAGTGAAGCATGCCAGGATAAAGGAAAAGCCTATAGCATTTTTGTGATATTTTACTTCATCAACTTACTGTTCCAAAATATTTTTTTAGGTAAAATATCACAATGAAGGTGGCAATTCTGTGTTTATGCCTTATCAGCATCACCGCTGCATGGCCAGTGAGTAAATCACAAACACCATCCCCAGCACTTGCATTATTTCCTTTGCACATCAGTGAGAAATACTGATAAATGGTTTTTTTCTCTTTTCTCCCTTCAAGGTGATTCAATCTAAGCAGCATGCCATTTCTGCCAGCTCTGAAGAAAAATACGTAAGCTCATTTTGTCTTTCTTCTAATTTTCTTTGATAAGTACTTTCTGATTTTGTTTGCTTGTTTGTTTTCCTCCAAAACACATTTTCTGGTTCTATGATTGTAGATGCTTGCAGAATGTGTCCTCACCTGGCTGTAATGAGCCAGTTTCAAAGCAGAGGGACACTGATGTCCACAGATTTTTTCTGTGTCATGTGTCCTGGTTGTGGACTTCCATTAGTTCTATCTCTGGACCAGCAGTGGAAATCTTTTTTCTCAATTAAAAATGTGTTAGCTGTTAATTAAAAAGAGAAAGGGACTGCAGTATGGCAAAATTAGTATAACCCATATTTGTTAGTGTGGATCAGATGACAATATTTGGTGTTGGAGGAGCACCTTAATCCAATACCCTATCTTTTTCTGTGAGTGATGTAAGCAAACTGCATTCAGTCTTGTATATAGCTCTTTAATTTACTCCCCATTGCCAGTTGTTACCCTGAGATCTTGTCTCTGAGAACCAGCTAGTGCATTTAGCATAGAGCCTTCATGATGAGGGAAACAAATCACCCTCCAGAAAGGGCCTAAGAATTAGCAGAAGCAATGACTGTTAGATATAACTCCAAATTCCACTCAAGAAAAACAAGCTGGAGAAACTGATTTGAATTTGCCCATGCTCTGCCAGTGAGAGAGGCACATCTGTCTATCTTTTGGACACAATATTCATCTGGGATCGGATCATGGCTTGTTCTGTGTCCTCTTCCTACTGTAATGAATAGCCGAGGACACATCCCATACAGAAGGACTGTGTACTGAAGATGCCATATCTGCCTGAAAACACAGGTTGGGATGCAGCAGCTTTGCCTGCTCCTTTGAGGATTAACCCCTCCCTTTTATTTTCTCTTGAAGGACTCCAGGGGCCATCACTTGCGCAGATATCACAATGACCACGTGAATTCTCAGTCTCAGGAGAGTCAGCAGCATCCACAGAGTGACCTGGCATCATCTCAGCAGGTACAGGCACCTAACTGGAAGAGAAAGCAGAGCAACTTTCCATGCCAAGATTTGCAAGTTATGAATAAGTGAATAACGAATAGTCAACATGCTGATCAGCTCCACTGTACGTGCCTTTGTGTACTAACGAGCTTTGTGTTGCTTTCAGACCCTTTACTCTTCAGAAGAAAGTGTGGATGTCCCAGAACAACTGGTAAGAGTTTTGAAGGACTCAGTTGTCAGTTGGGTGGTGCAGGGCAGCCAGTGCATAGCAGCTCTCACTTTCCTCACTCAGGCGTGGTTCTTGCAGTAACATCTCCCTCAAAATAAAACAAAGCTCCAGGCAGGGTGAAGTGAACTCAGTGCAATGCCTGCACATAGCTCCTCAGCAATGCCTAAGCCCTGGGTGAATGGGACAGATACCAGTCTGCACCTTTCACATCCATGTTCATTTACCTGATGCACAATAATTGTTTTCCAGCACTTTCCTGATGTGTCGAGCAAGAGCCATGAAGATGTGGATGACGATGATGATGATGACAATGATTCCAACGACACGGATGAATCCGAAGAGATTGTCACGAGTTTTCCCACTGACATTCCAGTAACTGAACCATTCCCCACTTTCCCTTTCACCCGGGGAGACAATGCTGGCAGAGGTGACAGTGTGGCCTACAGGATGAGGGCAAAAGCCGCACTGTTGAGGGCAAAAGCCGCACTGTTGAAGTCTATCAAACTCCACAAATCTGCCAAAAAGGTAAATAGCACTAAGCAGTGGTGCCCATGTTCTTGGAAACGGGGAGTGAACTTGAAAACGGACGTAGCATTTTATGGGAGTTGGTTTTGAAAACTGGTATGGGAAAGTAGGCATAAGTGAAGGAATGCATTTCCTGTCTCTGGATACCACAGATCAGGGAGTCTCGATGGCTGTCGATGCACCAGGGCAGGAGTGCAGCCTGCTGCTGTAAGCTGTGCAAAACTGCAGTTTGCACTGTCACGATACACACGCACACATGAAATCTGAGGCCGGGAGGAAATGAGAGTTTCTCATAACGTGAAAGGTTCGCGTAACTCCATAAAACACCAGAGTATGTCCAGGCAGAGGTTCATCGTGCAGGCTTTGAGCGTCCCCACAGCCCGAGCAGCCTGCGTTAGTGCAGCACTTGACGGAGCAATTCCTCGGGAGTGACAATGGCTCTTGTTTTGCTCTCTAACACAGCTCATCTATGATGCCACTGAGGACGATGAGAGCGACATGGATGCAGACAGCCAGCGCTCTGTCTCCCGGGAGGATTCTGCCTCCCGCAGCTCCCTGAGGAAGCACGCCAGCAGCGTGGAGTGGTCTGACCAGAGCCACGGGCGGGACAGCAGCGAGCAGGACAGCTACCTGCGTGACCGGAGCTTGGAAAACGACAGCCGGCACAAATCCGACAGCCACGAGGCAGCAGGCGACAGTAGCAAGTCTGGTGTCAGAGGGGACAGCCTCTCGAGTGTGGAAAGCAGGGAGAGCCGGGACAGCCACCCGAGTGTGGAAAGCAGGGAGAGAGAGGACAGCCACTCGAGTGTGGAAAGCAGGGAGAGCCGGGACAGCCACCCGAGTGTGGAAAGTAGGGAGATCCGGGACAGCCACCCGAGTGTGGAAAGCAGGGAGAGAGGGGACAGCCTCTCGAGTGTGGAAAGCAGGGAGAGCCGGGACAGCCACCCGAGTGTGGAAAGCAGGGAGAGCCGGGACAGCCACCCGAGTGTGGAAAGCAGGGAGAGCCGGGACCACGCGTCAGCTGAGCTCTCTGACGTTATCAGCAACCAAACCCTGGAAAGTGCCGAGGATTCTCAAGATCGTCACAGCATCGAAAGTAACGAAGTCACCTTTTAAAGGGAGACAAAAATAGTATTTCCCTTCTTTTTCAATCCCTACCTAAGGGAAGCGGGGAGTAGCTTCATTTCGGGGAACTGTTTGTTAATGTAGTTGGCGTGGTGACTTTTGGGGTTCGGGGCGGTCCATGGCCCCTGGGGCTGTGCCGGCGGAGGCTCTGGGACACGGCGAGCGAGCGTCGCCCCTCGGGCACCCTGCTCTCTGCGCTGCCGGGCGGCGTTTTGCTGTAACGGGACTTAAATAAAACCTCAACCCCCTGTACCTGCGTTACTGTTCACTGGGGCTTGCATCGGGCGGGGGGAGCTTTAATACTTCTCCTTAAAGTGATGTGAAATCGCTGTTCCCCACAAATTTAACCAGTACAACCTCTTCGCGAGGCCTCCCGGTACTTTCCCCGAGGATGAACGGGACTCCGAGCACCCAGCGCCGGCCCCCGCACCGCCGCCGCAGGGGCGGTCCGGGGTTGCCTCGGAGAGGGGAGGCAGGCGCGGGAGGAGGAGAAGGAGGGCGGGAAGGACGTCCCGGCCGCCGCTCCCGCCGGGAGCTAGGCCGACTACATCTCCCTCCGTACCCCGGGCTTTCCGCCGGAGGGCGGGGCCGGGCC
>WAAG01025416.1:86535-97512 GCA_013390105.1 Tichodroma muraria
GGGCCGGCTCCCGGGGCCGCCCGACGGAGCCGCGCCCCGCAGAGCGGCCTGGGCCAAGCGCCTGGCGCGGAGACTGCGAGGTGAGAGAGCCGCGGCCACGCACCCCGCACCCTGACCGGCTCCCCAGGCGCGGGTGCCGCTTCCTGCGCGCTGTAGAGTTGTTTCGTGGTCTCTCTGTAGCTGCCTCTAGTCCTCCTTTTCCTCTGCCCGTGTCCTTTTCCATCCATCCTTGCCTGTGTCTCTGTGTCCCCATCTCTTCGTGCACATCCGTCTTCCGAGCCCCGTCCCGGTTATGACCCCCAGCATACGCAGATGCACCCACGCCTCGCTCCTTCCTTTCCCCACCTCTCCGCCTCCCAGGCGTTACCTCTGGCTGCTTTCCGTACAAGACGCTCCCTGCAGAGGAGGTTTAGGTTGAGCATTAAGAAATTTCTGTGAATTTCTTCGCAGAAGAAGTGACATTGGAATGGACTGCCCAGGGAGGTGGGGGAGTCACCGTCTCCGGAGGTGTTTAAGGAAAGACTGGGTGTGGTACAACATGGTCAAGTTGACATGGTGATGTTGGGTCATAGGTTGGATGTGATGATCTCCAGAGGTCTTTTCCAACCTTGGCTTTCTGCCCCAGCACCAGGTCTTTGGGGAGTTGGAGCAGCATGCCTGTGCTTCTCTCTTTCTCAGCATCCCCCATTCTATGGAAGAGGTGGTTAGGATGGCATGGGATACTTAGAGTGGGTTGCTGGAAGGGTGTTTGAATCACTTTTCTGCAGTATTGTGCAGTGCCTTGGTGCTGCCCTTGACAGCCCAGAGCTGCCTGTTGTCACACAGCTGGTGACCAGGCACAGTTGGAAGCAAGACTGGGCACACGTCAAGTGAACGTTTGGGGTATCGTTCAAAGCTTACTGCATTAACTCCCTACTGAGCTGGCCTTGTACAGGGTTGATTTGACAACAGCAGAGAGAATGCTGGATGGAAGGTCCTTTGGATTTAATGTTGTGGGAGCACATTGAAAGCCCTCCTTTCTTTTCAGAGAAGCTCAAAATGTCAGTTTCAAACTGCAAGGATTTTAAACAGAGCATTGGTTTAAGTGTCAGGCACAATCTTTATATTTATACAGCTGCAGAAAAAGCAAACCATATTTAGAAAATAAAGATTCTTCTTCTGAAATGTGGATTTTCTGAAGTGGTAGATAGTACTGTTACTGGCTGCCACGGCATCAGTGGGACTATCAAAACAAACTTGACTTTAAGAAAGGATTTGTACCTTCTCTGATTTTCAGGTGCATTCAAAGATTATTTGCTGTAATGATTTCTCTGGCTTTGGCTGTATTGCACCAAAATAAATCCCTCTTGAACATTGCAATATCTTAGTGGTATGCAAGTCAGACTTGCAGAGATTATGGAATAGACCATGTTTTCTTTTTGGCAGATTTTATTGGGACCATATTCAATGACCCAGTTCACTTCATAACAAGAAACCAGAATAACCAGGAAAAACTACCAGTAATAATTTTGTTGCGCATGAATTGGCACTGCTCTGTTTGGAGTTTCCAGTGGTGTGTTTGCTTTAGACTGTTGCTGAGATATGTAATTGCCTGGGAAAAGAGCTGCTTCACATGGAGAAAATTAAGTCCTTTTATAAAAACTTTTATCTAAATTCAGATACCCCCTTCATCTTAGTTGTTGTCAAGAAGGAACCTCCTGTGGATGTTTTTAACTGTGGTGAAAAACAGCAGCATTTGTACACAAGGCAAGCGTGAGAGTGATTTAGTGGTGACCTGGCACGTGTCACTCCTGTCCCATCTCTGTCGTGATTTGTGCAGTAGTACTCAAAACAGTTTCTGTTGATTCCTGGCCCCCTTCTATAGGCAAGAGGGCTAAAGTTACTGTAGTCAACAGATCCTTTCCTGGCTCTTTGATGAGAATTTTGCCATAAATTCCTGGGCGCAGAAAATGTCTGGGTGAGACTTCGGTGCTGTGGAGGTGCTGCAGGGCACTGTACTTGCTGTGGAATAGGTAACACCTTCTCTGAAGAATGTGCTGCATGGTTTAAAGGGCTGATTGCAAGCCTGACATTATTATAGGGCACTTGAAGGATAACTTCAAGTTATAAGATAACTTACTGGAAAGAATACTCCACAGTTCTTTTGACATTTCCATGGATATCCATAAGGATCTTTGAAGACTGAGAAATGGTGCATTCAGTTTTATTTCAAGGACTACAAGAAAGTTGGCATAGATTTATTTAATGAAATTCCATCTCACTAGACAGAATTCAACAAGAAGGAACAATCCTTTGGATATCACAAGCGATAGTGTCACCATGGCAAAAAAATGCCACTCAGTATTGAAGGACATTCAGCGAGAGCTTGCACTTTACTTGCTGTGAGTTATGAAAGAAGAATGCAGAGAGGATTTAAAGTATTGGGATTTTGGTAATTGCAAGTGTTGGGAAAACTAACAGGAGTTACTAAGTGAATAGAAAGTCAGCTACTTCAGACTGACAGCCTGGAGAGGCAGTCCTGCCCTGTAGAGCTGTACTTGGTCACCCAGTGCTGCCACATCCTCATGTGTGTCATCACTGATGTATGTTGGGCATTTCTTGAAAGGTTTTCTTAGTTATTGTTAAATGAAGATACAAAATATCTTCACCAGTCACTCATTAATTATTACTTTCATGAAGACTGCTACATACAGAATGAGTATGAACAACTGTTAGTTGCAGATTTATTTGATAAAAGTACACCGATTCTGTCAAAAAGTTGATGAATAGTAAATGTATATAAGGAAACAAAACAGTTTTGTTGCTTGCAGCAGATGTGAAATCCAGTACTGCTTACCTCTACTATGTTTGATGCATCTAAATCAATATACTAATAAGAGAAAAAGGGGAATAATATATGTATATTGCAAAAATGTAGCAGCTAATGAAAGCTCCAAGCTAGCTGATGGGCAAATTCATTGTTCATTTAGCACAAAGATCATTGTATGATCCCTGGTGCTGTTTGGTTGAGTTTTTTTCTTTGCTGTAACTTTCTGTTCTTTGCTGACTTGACTCCTAACAATAGTCTAATATGACAGAATTTGAGTTTGGAAGCTTTCTGCTTCTGCTCACCACATTTCTTATTGGTGAGTAATGTGCTGACAGCCGGGGCTTGGCTTTCTTGCCAGCTTAGCTCACTGGCTTTTCCAGCCTTTTCTTCCTCTCTTCCATAATGTTTTCCTGCCTTTATTATGAGGGTTTCTAGTGCAACGTAGTGCTGTGCTAGAGGCTGAATTTGTTATTATTATTAGTGACTCTGTAAACGATCTTGGATTTGTGATTTTGTCTTCAAGAATGACCTAATGGGGAGGATTTGGCATTCAGTGTGGTAGAGTTGCAGTCTTTATCTGCACATTTTCAAACTTGGCCTTAAGGAACAACTTTGAAAAAGCTCTTTCATTTGGGGGCTGACACTAGGAAAGGCCCTAAGTTACTGATTAAGCCATGTGAACATAGATTAATGCTAAAACTGTTAGTGCTTGCTGTGCCTATGCAAGAGAAGTTTCCAGGTTTATGTCACAACTTAAAAATATGGTAGCTGAAAGGCTTCAAGAAATATCTAACATAATATTTTTTTCTCATTTATGCAGGTAGAGGGAAGAGCTTCCTTACTTCCATCTCTGTTAGCAGACAAAGGCCTGCAGCAGGCAGCTTAGCCCTTAGTCTTACAGCAGTGGTTGCAGATTGACTGAAGTCATGCTTCATTGTCAGCTTTATAATGTGTTTTGGCTGTCCCATTTCAAATTACTGTGGTATGTTTGATGGATCCAAGATTTTTCGTAGGGAGTTTGAGGATACTACATTTCCATCTACTGAGAATGCCAAGGATGTTTTGAAAGGTTGGCTGTTTAAAACACCTGAAAAGGATGGAAGTTCACTGCAGTTCTGTAGGAGTGAAATTTTAGTTTTAAATGCTTTTTCTCTCATCAGAAACTAAGGTCAAATTGCCTTGCTTTAGGTTTAAATGAAGAGAAGCTCCATGAGGGGAACAGTCTGAGCATCAGCAGTTGTTCCCAGCTTTTTTTTTTTCTGTTCTGTACTAGGCATAGGAAATAAGGATGATGGTTGCTAACTGCATTTTGTTTCAAGGTGGTTGTTCCTTTTAGAGACTCCATTTAAAAGCTCCTTTTGCTTTTCTGTTACCCTGTTCAGAGGGGATCACCAAAGTTCAATAGCTTCTCCCCCCGTCTTTTTGGGAATGTCAGGCATTATATGAGGTGAGGAAGAGGCAGAAACAGTTCAGCTGATGCAGTTGCTCAAGTTGACAGCTAGACTGGGTAGCAGTTGCTCATTTAGGCTGCTTCTGATGTTTAATTGATAACTCTTTGTTGTGGGTTGTGCAGGGAAAGAAACCATGCAGAAATGCTCACCAACATCCCTGCTGTGTCTCTTGCCTATCTGGGAGGGGGAGGTTATGATTTGGCGTTTTAAAAATATGTTTGACCCAAGTATACTCCTTTCATGCAGAAAATTAAGACTGCTCCTAAAGGCTCAATAATGAATGTGTGTTTTCATTCATCGCACAATGATTTTCATGTTTAAGAGAAAATATGCCAAAGCACTGCAATTCCATTTCTTGAAGGATGGCTGTCTGTGCATGTCTGTGTATCCTTGTATCTGTTTTTATACCACGTGGTTCTAAGCGCTTCTGCAAATCTTCCACAGAGTGTGTTAGAGTTCTGCTGAGCTGTTCCTAGGTTATTATGGTATCACTGATAGTTGATACTGCCTCAGACCCCATTCTGTCTACGAACGAAGCTCCTCTTGCTTGAACTTAGATCAGTTTAAAATCCATAGAAGAACCTGCAGCAATGACAAAGGTTACTCTTTCAACACCACTTGCTATGTCACTTGTGTACCTGTACCAGACATCTGTGCACATCATTATATGTATCTTTTTCCTTTTAAGGTCTGTGGGGGACAAGACTCATGGAAGAGAGCAACACCAGCAGAGAGCGGTACTTGAGAAGTGTTTTACGGGAGCTGATCACGTACATGGTTTTCCTCGTGGTCCTGTGTGTCTGTAAGTACTGTTCAGCACCAGTGCATCCAGTTCTGTACTGCCTGCTTGTTGTGATTCCAGAAGGAAGATT
This sequence comes from Tichodroma muraria, assembly GCA_013390105.1. Taxonomy (NCBI): domain Eukaryota; kingdom Metazoa; phylum Chordata; class Aves; order Passeriformes; family Sittidae; genus Tichodroma; species Tichodroma muraria. The sequence goes on from WAAG01025416.1 coordinate 91,668, forward strand.
GTTTGATTTGGGAGAAGAATTAGTGGGCAGGTGTCTAGGCAAATACTTGGATGTTGCGGCTTGTATTTTTATTCTCTTAATTTATTGTTGATGGCTTTAATGTTGATGGTTTGTTCCAGTATTTTCCCCCATGTTCGCCCCTAAGCTGATTTATCACTAAAATTGTATCCTCCCCTAAGTTACCCTTTATGGTGTTTCCCTGCCTGCTGTTCCAGACCTTTCCCTGTCAATTATTGTTACCCTGCCCCTTGTTCTGGCTCCTTCCATGTCACTCCTGCCTGGAGCCAATCCTTGGAGCGTTCCTCCCCCTGGCCGTTCCTGGCTGGCTCCCTCTCCTCGACGCCCTATTGGGGAATGTGCCCTGTTCTCCCACCCCNCCCACACCTCAGCTGTTCCCCACTCCTGGCGTGGCGCCGGAGTCTCCAAGAGCCAGCCCGGGCTCCCGTGGGCCACGTCACTTGGAGTCAAATATTTCTCTTTTTTCTGCATGTGGACTGTTGCTTGAGACTGAAAATACTACAACTTTCTGCGCCTTAACAAGTTTAGAATCTTTAGGCAGGATGATAGTATACTTGTTCTCTGTTTTTAGAGAGCATTTTTTTATTTTAGTACCACATTGCAGTGTAATACTTCTGCTACACTTTTTGAAATCACTGAGCAGAAATGGTAGATACAAAGAGGAGGAGTTAGTCATCTAGGACAAATAATTGAACTAAATCACGACATTTGAAGTTCATCAGCAAGGTTATGTCTATATCACCTCTGGAGACTTCTGTGGTTTGTGCTATTTGTTGTCTTGATACCACATGAAGTATCATAACACCAAAGAACACAAAACAGGGTAACATTCAGTTTACAATGCAAGAAAGAACTTCTTGTAGAACTACAAAATATCTGGTTTTTTTGTTTGCTAGGGAGAAAACCAACAAAATGTGTAATAGGTTAGTGTGTCTTTAGAGAGCCAGTATGTTTCAGTGTAGGCCTAATCTTTCAGACTTCTCTTGAGTTTTAGCCTTAAAATGATTCAAGTATTTACAGTTGGTAACAATACCCATGCAAGAGACTATGCTCCACTTTTGGAACATCTTAATTTTGTACATAATTTTATAATTTATGCTCTTTGGCCTTGTGTGAGGAAAAGGCAAGTTTGTGGGATGTATTTGGAGGACTTTTATTTTCTGGAGGGAGTTTCTCTTAAAAGCACTGCACATCTGTGCTGGAGGTTCATTGCCTAATCCATGTCATTCCCAGTGCCCTGCAGTATCCTGGTTGACTGTCATTATCTGCTCAAGCAGAGCATAGTTGTCCTGAGGTCTTAGTGCCATCTGTGCCAGTTCTCTGTGCATGCCTTGGATAGCACAAGTCACCTAAGAAGGCACTACCTGCCTCTCTTCAAGCTGCTGAATTGTGCCTTTGCTTTCCTTGAGGTTAACTTTGGTGGAAGCATTAAGAGTAGAATGAGGTGTGGGAAGGAGAAGAGAGTATTTTAAATTGATTGATCAGTCTTCCTTCACTGCTTTTTGTGTTTTAATCACAGTTGACAGATAAATGCTACGTGGTGTGGATTTTGTTTTGGAGCTTAATATTTCCACTACAAAATCTGTACAAGTACAACCTAATGTATTCAAATAAAATATGTATACAAATAAAGTTCTTTTTTTTTTTTCCTCTTTCCCTCATTCCTTTATCTCTCACTCCTTACCAAATCTTCTGCAGTGACTTATGGGACAGTGAGTTCCAGTATGTACTATTATACAAGGGTTATGTCACAGCTCTTCCTGGAAACACCCGTGTCAAAAACAGAGAGAACTGATTTCAAAACTTTGTCCACAATGGATGATTTCTGGAAGGTAATCTAAACCCAAGCTTTTATATCTCTGTTGCTGTGGTTCACTGGTTCTGTCACGAACTGTAAATTTAACCGGCAGGTTCTTATTTCCTAACGTGGTCAGGCTTGTGCATGAAGATCTATGTGCACAATGTCAAAGCTATGGAACAAAGTAGGCCTTTAGTATGTGAAAATTTATGGTGGGGCAGGGTAGGGCAAGTTTGTGGGCTGTCTTTGGAGGACAGGTAATAGTAAAGTCTTATGTCATAAAAATTATTAGCTGAAATTCTAACACTTCTGTGGAATGAAGATCTACAAAAACAGTGCTGGCAACATGCAAACTAAAATTCTGTCGTTCTCCCCAGTTCACAGAAGGCCCTTTGCTGGATGGTCTTTACTGGGAGATGTGGTACAACAACAAAACCATGGCAGAGAACAAAAGCTTCATTTATTATGAGAATCTGCTCCTAGGGGTGCCTCGCATTCGGCAGTTGAAAGTCAGGAACGGTTCGTGCTCCATACCTGAAGATTTAAAGGACGAAATCAAAGACTGCTATGATGTCTATTCTGTAGCTAATGAAGATACTGCTCCTTTTGGACTCCAGAATGGAACTGCGTACGTAGCCCTCCTGTAGATACATAGTCCTTTTTAATATACTTGTGACCCATCTTTCTATCTTAATTTTACGGTGTCAGTCAAAGGAACTTTGTAACTTCTTTCTCATGAGTTACACCAAAACTTTGTAGGAAGCACCCCTTGAATTAAAGCTTATTTAAGTAACTAATGCATATTTATTGGTCAGGTTTTGTTGGTGTCTGTTTTGTTAATTGTAAGTTGAAGGTGGCAAGGCCAGTGTGCTCTCTTTCACTTCTGAACTAGCTGGACATACACCAATGAGAAGGATTTGAATGGGAGCAGCCACTGGGGCTTGATTGCCACATACAGCGGGGCTGGTTATTACCAAGACCTCTCGAGGACCAGAGAAGTGACAGCTCTGCAGATTGCGAGCCTGAAGAAGAACCTGTGGCTGGACAGAGGAACCAGAGCAGCCTTCATTGATTTCTCTGTGTACAATGCAAACATCAACCTATTCTGCGTGGTCAGGTATGAACAAAACTGCAGCAGTGTTCAGTTGCACAGTGTGGGTTGTGGACTTGGGATGGCTTCTTCTGATGGCTTTGCTTTGGGGACATACGTGAGTGTATTGTGTAAAGGGGACAGACAACTGAAGTGCCATGCCTCCCTGTCAAAGAAGTGAGACTCCTCATGGACTCTGTCCTGGCTTTCCTGGTGCTAGAACGCCTTAGATGCAGTTTGCAGGAGACCTCTCTAGAGAGTTGGCTTATTCAAGTAAATACATGGGTATATAGCATCAGCCTTTGGTTTAGACAGCACGAAATAGGCACAGATGAAAACTAATCTTTCTGTCTCTGCTTCCTCACTGTTCCTGAAAGGCTTTGAGTTTTAGTCAAAATTGAGTGTGGTCATGTTTACAGTTGTTGTGTGGTGTCTTCTCTGAATCATGTGTGGGTTTGTTTTTATTATTTAGATAATTTTTCAAATATACTCAAGTGTCTTTTGGTAGTTCTTTTGATCAGTTCAGGTTAAATTCGTTTTTTCTTTGCCTGTTTTTAAATGCAGGTTGCTAGTGGAGTTTCCAGCCACTGGAGGCCTGGTTACATCTTGGCAGTTTCAGCCTGTGAGGCTGATTCATTACATCTCCACTTTTGATTTTTTCCTGGCAGCCTGTGAAATGTCCTTCTGTCTTTTTGTTCTGTATTACATGGTGGAAGAGGTCTTAGAAATCCGCATTCATAGACTTTGCTACTTCAGAAGTCTTTGGAATTGCCTTGATATCCTTATCATTGTGGTAAGTAACCTTTGTCATCAGGCTAAAATTGCTTTCTGTGGTGCGCTTCGTGGGAGACATGAATTACTCGGTGTTCCTATGGTGGTTTTAAGGTATAGGACTGTCTTTAGGAAGGATACTTACAGACTATTAGGCTATTCAATCTGAATAAGACAATTTTAGTCTGTGTTGCAATGTTGGTATGTTTTGCGAAGTTGGTTGTTCTGTCTTCAGTGGCTTCAACGTGGTGCAAAGTTAGAGTATTTGTCCATCATGCTTTTTCATGTTTTTTGTTTATACACTTAGCTTCTATTGGAGGTGACAAACTTGCCCTCTCTTCTACATGTCTGATGCAGACTATTGCTGTAAAAAGTAAAATCATCTGCTTTAAAGAACTGATTTGCATTTCAAGGAATGGGACTGGGATTTGAATATGTTTGCACAGTACCACGAGGAGATTTATCGTGATATTAAATACTCACCGGCTAATACCAGGTTTGAAGAAGTGCCTCAGAATTGTAGAATGCTAACAGCTGTCTAGGTTAAGTGGGCAGTGTTGCACATCAGTAATCTTAGGGCACTAGAAGATATGAGCTTTGGATATAAAGCTGCATAATATAATTCTCTCTGGACTCAGATCAAGCTATGCTTACCAAAAGTATACAAAGACAGAAATGCTGAAATAGTTCCAGTCCCACGCTCATTTTGTATCTTCAGGCTTGGATGAATCAAAGGTCTCAAGTCTTGAAGCCAGTGTTTGTAATCCAGGGAAATCATATTTGCATCACAGTGCTTTGTAAATGAGGGCTGCTTAGGAGGATGTTTACATGAACTGTGTGCTGGTTTTTATACTTAATGGTTGGGCAGGGAAGAGATGCTTTGCTGTTACGGTCAGCGAAGAGTATTCAAGTGTGAATGTAAAATTCAGTTCACACAAGAGGTCAGAATTCTATGTTTAAGCCTTGCCTGAGGGGCATTTGCCTTTTTGCCTACTGCTGCCTTGCTGCTCTGTGTTCTTTTTCCCCTTTGTCTGTTTGAGTTGTCATATTCCCTTCCTTATATTTTCTTGTCTCTGACAGCATCACTTCTCTAATCCTGCTAGGTGTCACTGTCATTTTGTTCTTCACCTGTGGTGAGGAAATGACTTCTAAATCTTTTTACTCACAGAATATTTGTCTGTAATCCAGAACTACAATGGTTTTACTGTGGAATGCATGAAGTTCCTCATATCTTAACTTTATCTGACGTAAATGTCTCAGGCGAGTTGTTTTAAAACCCTAATCACCTTTTGTAAATTTGTGTTTCGCTTGTCCTCAGCTGTCTGTGGTAGCTATAGGAATTAGCATCTATAGGACATCAACTGTTGATATGCTCCTAAAGAAGCTGCTGGAAGATCAGAACTCATTCCCCAATTTTGAACCCTTGGCATACTGGCAAATGCAGTTCAACAACATTGCTGCAGTCACTGTGTTTTTTGTCTGGATTAAGGTAATTCCAAGACACACATCCTTATTCTAACATTAGACTGTAAGCAGTATTCTGAGTTTCATAAGACACATTATTTGAGGTTTACTCATGTTTCTCTCAAAGTCAAACATGTAAGAAAGTCAGAACAGTGATAACTTCTTGCAGATGAAAAGCGAAGTTGTGAATTGCCACAGGTTTAATCAGCTCTTGTTTAGGTCTAGAAGATGTAGTCAGTGCTTGTGTTTTGTCAGCAGACATGCTAAGAAACATTTTTATTGTTCCTCAATTGATAAGTCAGTAATTCTTACTGAATACTGCTTAGTCTCCAGTTGTGTTCAGTAAAACATCTCATGTAAAAGAGTGGAGAGCAATTATGTTAAGAAATTGTCTTCCTTGTCTTTTCAGCTTTTTTCTTTTCTTTTTTCTTTTAACAGATTTTAAAATTTGTTAACTTCAACAGAACAATGAGCCAGTTATCCACCACGATGTCTCGCTGCGTCAAAGATGTCATTGGCTTTGCCATTATGTTTTTTATTATTTTCTTAGCATATGCTCAGTTGGCTTATCTTGTGTTTGGCACTCAAATTGACGACTTCAGTACTTTCCAGGACTGCATGTAAGTACAGGTATAAAAAATACAAAGAACATTTTGGTGCACTGGTGAATCGGTTGCTTTATCAGAGGCAAATCCTGTGACATC
>WAAG01025419.1:6492-27275 GCA_013390105.1 Tichodroma muraria
CACACTCACTGCAGCCACAGCAGCCAAGGGACAGGACTGTGCCACACTCACTGCACCCACAGCAGCCAAGGGACGGCACAGAGCCACACTCACTGCACCCACAGCAGCCAAGGGACAGCCCTGTGTCACACTCACTGCACCCACAGCTGCCTCTTGCACCCAGCCAGGACCACTCAAGCTTCTCTCAGAACAATCTGTGCAGATACAACTACGGCTGCTTAAATTAGAAGAGTTGCTCCATGTGCCAGGGAGAGATTAAATTATTTTGTATACAGGTGATGTTCTAGTCTGCTGCTGTTGAAGGCATTTTTAATATTTTTTCAGTGCTCAAATGAAGTCAGAAATGCATTGATCCCATTCTGGGGAAGAAATACCCACAAGCAAACCAATCAACCAACCAACCAAGAAAGAAACAGAAACCCAAACAAAACTCAAGAAAGGGACAATGTCTTTTTGCTTGTCTATTGTATTAAATTCTCAGGTATCTATGATGACTGTGACACAAGAAAAGATCTGGTGTGTTATGGAATAATGTTGAACATCTGAGTAGGGAGAAAAATGTGTGATGCCTCTGAATTCCCTTTTTATGAGGGATTAATCACCAATATATTTAGAGAAAGAAGTAGGTCTTTGAAGAAACATGAGTTGTATTTAGGTCTAGATAAAAATAAAAAACATGTGCAGTGGAAAGATGGAATGTGTGAGGGGAAATACCTTCTGAACATAACTTACCAGCTAGAAGTAAAAAGATAACAATTTCTTAAAGAAAGACGTCCTTGGAAGCTGACCTCTAAGCCTATTTTTGACCTTTATTTTTAATCTTTATTTTCTAACAGATAAGAGTTAAAGAGCCATCTTATTTCCTACTGAAATATTTTATTTTCTTTCAATTTGATTTTGGTCTTGAAATGGCTATTCCTCATCCTGATCTTGTGGCATTTAAATAAAATGTAACAAAATGTGTAATTATCTGAACAGAATCCACAAGAAAGGACAGCCATAAGGAGAAGCACACCTGTGTAAAATTGTTTGAGCTGTGATGTTCTTTTGCACTGCATAACCAAATGTAAATATTGTGTTGAATGAAAAATTCTAAAAGGAGCCACAGAGACTGGAGAATAACTGAAAAAAAAAAAAGAAAGGGCACATGAGGTAAAACCGAAACAAAACCAACCAAAAAAAAAAGGTGGATTCTGGCAGGGCATGTGTGACACCAATGATGCAAAAATACAGAATGGAGCATTATGTGTAGGAGGACAAGAAAAGTGAAAGTTCTAGAGATTAAAGGGAACAAAAGAAAAAGTGGAGTAAAAGAGCAACAGAAACATGAAGGAAAAAGCATTATAAGATTTGAAATAAGAGAAATTGAGTTTTAAGTGGCTAAATGGGGAATTAAAGCAATGAAGAAATACAGTCTAGAGTTGGGGTAAACTGCTGTCTTTAGCAGTTGATTCATTATAAACTTTGAATGTTGCACGTAATTTTCTCAAATACCATGTTAATCTGCTGGCACTAATATTATTTAACTTTGTAAAAATTGCTGCTTTCAGGGAACAATTACCACAAAAGTAATTTACTGGACAACCCCAGCAATTTTGAGTTTTAATAAATAAAAAGCCACAAGCAATTAATGGAACTGCTCTGTTAAGTACTTGCTAGTAAAAATCCCTCTTAAAATACTGTTTCTAGGATTATGCCCCCTGTAGTTTTTTAAATATCCCGTAAGTGGTAGAGTTCCCACAACTCCCCTCAAGCAATTATTTCACAGTTTAAGAAAGCTGTGAAGATAACTCCTGAGCTCAGCTTTGGTCTTTGTCTTTTGCTCAGTTTAATTGCACAGACACAGGCTAATGAGAAACAACTCGTTCAGTATTAGCTTTTGTCCCTTGGAAAACACTTTCCAAGTCCCTTCACAAGCTGTTATTTAGCTGAATTGCAGATGTTTTTGAAGCTACTTTCTTAGCTCTTTCTTTCATTTCCCAGGCCATCCTGTAGCTCTCCTGTGGTTCTTTTCTGGACTCTGTGCAGTTTTTCCTTCCTTCCCCTCCACTCTGCAAAACGGAGTCTAGATTTTATGTGGGTGCCATGGGGTATTACAATTACTGTTGTATCTTTATCTTCATTGTCTCTAACATTTAATGCGAAAGTCAGAATTAAGTACAAGTAATCAAAGTTTGATCAGATCTGGTGGTTTGGGAAGTGGAGGGGGGAGGTTTGTTGGTGAGGTATTGGATAATTTTGTGGGGTTTTTTTTTTTTCTTTTTTTTTTCTCAATCTCTGGCACAATGGAAGCATTTCTCCCACCTCCACCTTGAAGAAAACCCAAACAAAGTGCTTTGTGGCAGCACTGCTGAAATTGAGGACACGGCCCCCAGACTGTTCCCATAGGTCTCCAGTGCCTGCAGCCAGGGAAAAGCTGGAGGGCTCTCACAGCTGGAGGGCTCTCCCTGTGCTGCTCCAGTGCTTCCTCCAGCATGGATGTGAGCAAAGGTTGCAACCTGCCAATAGATTCTTTAAGCATCCACATGTGAAATATGCTTGGAATGGTGTCAGCAAGCCCCGAGGCTGGATGTGCCCCAGCCTGGCAGACTGTGGAGGGAGAGGGGACGTGTGGGTCCCAGAGCCTGGAGCCCTGGGATCTGGCAGCTCCTCAGGCCTCTGCTTCCAGGCTAGAGCATATGGTCAGGGAGGGTCTAAGGAGGCAGGAATGAGGCAGAAGCCAAGCTTGATCTGTCAATCAAGATCTTGACTATGTAAATGAGTATTTTAACTTTTGGTTTTTATAGACTGCAACTGACTGATACAGTTAAAGGTCTGAGATCCCCTCCATGCCCTGAGCTGGATGTAGTTTGCTGAACTGTTACCATTTAATTACAGGCATGTTCAGCATGTGTATCTAAGTAAGATGCTGCTTTCATGGAAAAGTAGTTAGCAGATAGTTGAAGATACCACAAATAAACAGGGATTATTGGATGGCAGACCTTATTTGTGGACAGCTATTAAATATTCCAGTAAGACAGTGATGCAGTAGTAGTAAGCCTGAGTTACTGTGGGCCTACAATTATTTTGTTTACCAGGGTTTTTTGAATTTTGTTGTGTCCTGCTCTGTATAGATCATAGTTTTCCATGGGGGTTTTGAATTTGGTTTTTATGACCATGCAAGTCTCTAATTCCGCTTCCACATCTCTGGTATTCCAGTTGCAGAAACACTTTCAGTGCAAGTTCTGCTCCAGTCTTGCTATGTTCTAAACAAAGACTTAATTACCACATCCAGTCAACAAGGACCACAAGTAGGTAATTTTTACCTGAGTAACCTGATTTTGGTTGGACCAGACCTGAGATCTATACACATCCTCAGCAGAGCCTGCACAGGTGTTTAAGAAGGCCTTTAAGACAGGATCACCTGGTTGTGAGACTTCTCTAGAATACTTTGATGGCTTCCAGCACATCATAATCACAGATTCCATAATGTTTAGGAGAGGACTTGCTATTCAATAGTTGTCAATGGATTTTTCTTCCATAAAGTCATCCAGCTGTTTTGTGAACTGAGGTAAACATTGTAAATCCTTTGGGAAGTAACATCATAGCATCTTTAGTGAGATATACAGAGAAATATCTTTTGTTCCAGCCTGCTATATGATGCATTTTCTGATGCCTCCTAATCCTTGTTTAGGAAGGCAGTGAACAAATATTACCTATTCATTCATAATTCCAGATTTCTTAGATTTCTTTTCTGTCCCACTCCAATTTTATCTTGTCCAGGTTCAAAAGTCCCATTGTATACAGTCTATGTGCTCTGCTGTAATATTTTCTATTTTGCTTTATTTCAGTTTGGGTTACTGTGCCTAACGGACTTTGCATTCATTCCATCAGTACCTCGTAACAGTTGATATGGTCAATGAATTTCTTTCTCTGAAACCCTAACCTTGATTTCTCATTCCTTTGTGGTGATAACTATTTCAGACCTAACCACAGCATACAGTTTCTTTCCTTATATATATATCGCTTCATTTTAATTTATATCTCATTTTGTCTTTCTTTCCAGTCAGTGCCTTGAAGCTCTTCTGCAGCATATTGAGTTGGCCTTTGTCTTTACTGCATGGAATAGTTTATATTATCCCTCACATTTGCTGCTGCACTGTTCATTCCCTCATCCAGACAGACCTTGCCCTTTTCCTAATTTTTTTTTTCCTTTCTTTTTTGCTGTTCTGGCTTTAAATATGAAAGGGAAAATAAAATTGAGATCTCTCTCAATCTTGAAGAGGTTTCCTTCATGCAAATTTGACTCAAGCCTGTGGGTAAACCTTAACAGCTCTAAAAATAACAGCTTTACCTTCTGCTATCACTGACATGCCATTCCACCTGCCCAACTAAGATAAACTCTCTGCCTAAAGGAGGCACAGCAAAGACAAGAGCAGATACTGCAGAGGCTTTTAGCAGAAGAGGTATTTACATCAGAAAGCACAGGAGAGGCAGATGCCACAAACTTACAGGCAGAGGTAGAGAGGACTGCAGAGACGGCAGCCAGGAAAACAGCAGGGCAGTCAGACGTGGTTTTTGCTCCAGCTTTTGCTGAGCCAATAGTCATCTCAGTTTTTACAAATGTGTCTTTGCAAAGTTTTCAGGAGCTCAGCGGCTGCAGACGTCCAGGCTTTTTGCTAAACTGTGGCGGTGGTAGTTACACTCCAAGGAAAAGCAAGTGTTTCTAACAAGTTACTTAATATGAACTAATAGTTTACAGATCAGTGTCTGTGAATTTATTACCCAGTCCTTGATTCTTTTAGAGGAAATTATTAAGAGTGTGGAAAACACTTTCAGTTTGACCATTTGAAACCACTTGAAAGATACAATTAATGCAGTCGCTTAACATTTTATGTCATGATGTTTGCTCTTTTCTTCCTACTTCCAGACTCTAGGTACAGCTCATTAAGCACACCTGTGGCCATACAGCCACAAAATATTTTGTTATTCAAGACGCATCCCTTTGGTATTAAACTAGTGCTCATGCCTTACAGGGTTTGTTTTCTCTATTACCCAAATAGCCACAAATGTGCTTTTTAAAGAAATATTACAAGGAGCTCTGCTATTTCCAGCTTGCCCACCAAATGGACATTGTGTATTGTGAGAATGAAAGCAATTAAATTCAGTGGAGTCAGAAATTTTCATATGCCTGTTTCCCATTCACAAAGAACGACTGATTATGAACATACTTGAACATACATGAACATACATGTTTCTATGTTTGGGTTGTAAGGGACAATAAAAATTATCCAATAGCAAGCCCCCTTCCAGGGGGTGTTCAAGTCCTTTTGCTTCCCACAATAACCATTAATATGTAATTTGCTTTAATTACTGTTATTAATTACGTAGCCTGTGCTTATCTGTACAGTTTTGAATAACTTAGGCTGTATTTGGCTAAATAAAAAAATGTTATTTCTAAGTAGGTAAAGACTCCTACTAATTTTTCCCAAAGGAAGCCAAACACTGTGTGTGAACTTGAAATATTCACAGTGCAGTGACTTAGCTGGCAATTTAAAAAGGATCTGTCATCAAGTACAGCAGCTGTCCTTTACATATTATTGAAAGTATTGTTATCATGGGAAAACAACGTAGAACAATTTACTTTTCCATTCAAGGTCTATTCTTTGTGGGTTGGTTTGTGGGTTGGTTTCTTGCTTTCTTTGTTTATTTGTTTTCCCTAAGATACACAAAGCAATTCAATCTGAAAAACAATGTGTAGTAAATTTAAGTGAAAGAAAATTACCGAGCTTTAATTTTGGTGGATGCATCCCATACTTATTTGCCACAAAGCCTTGGAGTCCAGCAGGTCACGATCTTTTGTTGCTCAAACTGTTCTGATAATCTTTCTCTGTCATATTCAGGAGGTTTGGTTTCAAATTGTTGCTTTCTTCTGTTAGAATCTGGGCAATCCAATTTCCCCAGATGCTGGGAGTGGCTTTTTTACTGTTACCAATAATACCAGAAATATGAAAAATCAGAATATTGGCAACATTGATTACACAAGTTAATAATCTACGAAAACTACAGAAAAGCTAGTAAAATAAAACCTGTTAATTAATCTTATGTGCCTGAACAGATGAAGGAGAATTTGAGCTTCTTAACCAGGGCAGTAGTTTGCCATCCACAGTGGGCTATTTAAGAACATTTGCTTGACGTCGTTGTAGATTTTCCAGTATTTATTCATTCTTCAAAATTATTTGTATTTTTCTTACTCAATAATGCCTTTCAAATTAGTAAACTTGACTGTACTATATATATATATCTTCAGTTTTTAAGGATGAAAATCCTGCTCTGTTCGCACCTGTCTTCTAAAACCAGAAGAGTGCAAATACCCAGTTTTCCTAACAAAGCCTCTTAACTTGTGTCTGGCAGGACTGCTGGCAGCAGCCCAAGGTATTCCTAGAACACGCTGTTAAGGCTTTGCACCAGGTGACAGGCAGTAAAGGTACCAAAGCCTACAGGTAGCATTTATCTCCCAGCAGGCAATTCCCAGCTGTGCTGCTTTGTGTGTCAACCATAAAATGTGTGTTGTCTTTCTGAAGCCTGGCTAAGCAGGTTTGGATATTACAAAGGCTCTACTACATGTTTTAATTTACATAGATTAGTCCTTCTCCTTTTTTATTACATTGACTAATCAGGAGAATATCTTAGCCCAGACATGTTTATAACCTTTTGTGGATGTGTTTGGCTACATAGATAAAATATCCTCTCATTTGCATGATTATTGCATGAAAGCAGTACTCTTAGAAGACAAAAACACTAATTTAATAATCCTTCCCCGCTTCTCTTTTTACTTCCAGAGCCCAATTGTCCAAATCCTCACCTTCTTCCACTTCTTCACTTTGGTGAAACCTTTTCATGGCACAGGCTGAACTACTTGGCTCAATTCTCAGACTCAAAACCAGTGGGAATATTAGATGTGGATTTGTCAGAGATGGGGTTTGCCATGTCTGGAAGTTTTGCTGCTCAGCATTTGCCCTTCCCTTAGTTGTGCTGGGCAAACAGGACAATCCAGGTGTGAGAAGGAGGCGAAGCCATGGTGGAGACAGAGAAAGGGTAATGTGGAGCAGTAGTTTACTGTAGAGAAAGTCTTGGGAAGACTGAGGACAATCTCTTGGGCAGTTGAAGTGGCTTTTGTAGCTGGCTGCAGCTGCTTTGCAGGCCAGGGGCTGCAGGCAGGAGGGAATGCCTCAATGCTGAGCTGCTTCTCCATGCTCAAAATATTAACTGCTCAAAGTAGAAAAAGAAACAATTGGTTTCACATAAAATTCAGAAAAATAATGGTTTCATGTCTTTTTATTTCAGGAAACAAAATTGTGTCAGAGTGTTACCAAATCTACAGAAATACAGTTATAGTAGTTGACTCACTGAACTTTATGAATGTGGGATAAATTCACAAAGAAACATCTGGCCTTTCAATTTTTCTAGCAGATGGATAGGAGGATGGCACAAATTAGGTCTGAATACTCCTTTCAAGTTTTCTTTGAGATCTATATTAGTAGATTTAAGATTTGGCATTTCATATCAAGTGCCCAAACCTCTGTAAACAGAAGACATTGGCTTAGATTCTGATAATAAGGAGTGACGGTTAGAAATAATAAATTAGTCAAAAGAAAAACAAATTTAAGGATGTCACATCTAAACCAATCTGTCATCTTAGTTTTGTAAGATTTTCATAAAGCATATTGGATAAAATTTCAGCAATGAGTACTAGCACAGTTCTGAGAGATGAGAATGCCATTTAAAAATGTGGGATTTTTTTAATCTTGTTTGGAAAATGGGAATATTCATTGTGAAAATAGAAATCATGTGTGAGTTTAACCTGAACTCAACAAATAATTATGGTAAAATACTTGAAAATGCTTTGGAAAACCTTTGGAAAAAAAAGTGATGGCTTTTAAAATTAAGAAATTCCCAAATGTATGGGAATAGATATGAGAATTTTTCAAAACAGTGGTTAAATTTAAATTAATCTAAGTGTTGTTTACCTTACTTAATTTCAAACTTTCCTTTTTTTTTTATTTCACCAGAAAATGTAAGACACTCCTCTTCCTAATGAGTGATCTAGTTACAGCAACTGCCTCAGAAACTGGGAAGAGCAGCAGTGACTCTCTTTAAGTGTTTTGGGGAGACACATCTGTCATAGCTCCAGCTTATCACATCTAACCCCATTACAAACCAGCATTGGCTGCTTGCTCCCAGCGCTGTCGTAAACAATTCACTTAGTTTTTTTTAACAGTCATCTAAACATTGTTCCTAGCAAAGAAAACTGAGTAAACTGTCTTCACAGATGGATGACTCTGCACTCTGATTTATTCTATCGATTCTGCAAAAACAGCTGTTTGACTTAAACCAGGGACCATGAACTACAGGCCAAGTGGCCATCAGAGAGCAAGGGAGAATGGCTGATGATTTCAGAGACAGGTAGAGTTGGCCTTGTCCTTATGCTGTCACAATAAAAACAGTCAGGATGAGGTGGTTTTGTGCACTCCTGTACATTCTTGCTTTTCACATGGGCTTTGACATTTATTTCATAGCTCTATCAATCTATGTGTTACCAGCTCCAGCGCTGACACAGTCACGCTTTCCAAGTTAAAGCATAGGATCATGGAGCCTTCATTTGTTCCAAATCTACTTGTATTTGAAATAACTACAGTGCACATCACTCTAGAACTGTACCACCACTTGCTGTTTTCCTCTGCTTTTCTTTCTCTCTTGTCTTTTAATATGGGGAGCAAAATGCACATTTTACCAGCCTAAGATATTTCCCTCTGTATACCTCTTACCTTTCACAGTGGGATCTCAATTCTAAATTGAGCATCTGCACACTGCCAAAGTACAAATGCTTCCAGGCATGTCCTAGATGAGTGGGGAAGTGTATCACTGTAACATACCAGAACTTAATAGCACTCTTAATAATGTTTTCCTGAAAACTGTTCATAATATCTATAAAGATCCATTCTTTTCCCTTAGCTTCACCTACATTCAGAGCCTTTTTGCTCAAGCTTGTGTGGTAAAGTGTTGGATATTATTATAAATACTTAATCAAAATATGGTTATGAGAAGCCAAATGTATACTTTGGTATTCATGTTTTTCAGCAAATTTCTGGTCTGTTTTCTGATCTTACTTACTCTGTCTAGTACAAATCATCTGAGCTTGGCTGGAAAACTAATTTTTTGTATGCATGCAAGTGTAGTTTCTTGTTACCACAATTTTAAAAATAAAAATGAGAATTTTAAAAGAAAAATGAGAGAGCAGGGGTAATGACTTGTGTCTGGATTTCCTATGCCTCTTCTTTCTTAATTTCCTTAGAGTATAGTGAATTGTGGAGAACTCTTTAATGGTTGGGACATGATAGCCTTTTTTTTTTTAATTTAAATTATAGAAATTATGACAGCTTTTTGAGAGTCAGGAACTGTCAGTCCAGGCTGGGCAGTCAGTGCTACGTTGAAATTCAGACCCATATTACTATGATGGTAATAATTTCAAAGCAAATTTATTGAAACTTAGTCATGTGACTATCAGTTTCTGGTAAGGATTAAGTTCGATGAACACATGAACAACTTTGCCATTGACCAGTCTGTCTGTGTCATCATGAAGTTGAGTATTTACCAAGTAAACGTACCTAGGCTTAACAGTCTTTTCCACATTCTGAGTCTTGCAGATTATTCCATTTTAAATCACATTAATATGTTGCACGATCAAGCTCTCAGATTTCTGTTTCACTTATTGTTATAAACTGTACACTATTAGAAGTAAATCAGAAAATTTAAAGCAACACCTCTTAGGGTTGTCTTAAGCTGCCTATATTTCAAATCAGATGATTTGCAAAAACCTGGCTTTCTTCCTTCTTACTCAGCAAAAGATAATGTTTATATTCCTAGAAAACTTAGATAGGACTGGGAGGTACCTCGCAGTAGTTGAATAGTGAGTGGCTTTTCACAAGTTCCTGGTTTTAAGGTGAAATAATTTGAAATTTCGTTGTACATGACCCCTTTAAGCACCAGTGACACAGCTGTGCTCCTCTTAGCACATGCTGCATCAGGCATTCTGTGTGATAGCTTTTGTTACATTAATAATGAAAACTGATTTACCTTTGTCAAAATAAATGATACAATCATCCAAATAAGTAACACAACTAATAAATTAGAGTTTGACAATATTCCCTAGTCAGTGATACAAAAAAGTAATTTGCTTATGATTCATTCATGTACTTCTGTGATGGCCTGTCAAACCACCTGGCACTAAAAATGACTCATTAAAATATAGAGTTGTGTCAAATGCATCTCACTGAATTGCATTCCTAGATGTTTTCATTTTGATCTCTCAGTTTCTGCAATGTGTAAGGGAGATGTTTAGTACCTTCCATGTGGCTGGAAGCCGATCTGATGTCTTGTTTCTTCAGTATTGCCTTGAATACTGTCAGATCTAACTTTTAGTTCCTTCCTGTGTTTGGCTGACTTTACACAGAGGTTGTTGTGACTAAAGCGTTGATGTTGATCTCTGGGTTTAATCCCTTTTTTGAGTGGAATTTTGCAAATCTGTGTTGTGCAATTATTCTTTTTTCTATCATCAACTTTAATCATGACGGTGAGTAATTAGGGTCAGGATGTCAGACTAGATTTCCACTTAAAAGGTGTGCCCAGTAATCATGCTGATCTCAGATGATAAAAAAGATTAATTACTGTATTCATCCTGGCTGCTGCTGGAGATTTTGCTAGAAGGAACAGCGAGAAAGGGTGCAAAGCAATTAATTAATTGTGCTTTATGCATTCCACTGCTTGTTCTTTTACTCCTTTTAATACTTTGGAGTGCTGTTACCTTTTCTGAAGCTTTTATGAACTCTTGTGCATATGTAAGCACTTTCAAAAAATTACCTAACGAATATAATCTGTGACACTCAAATCCATTATAGTCTTGTCTCCCTCCAGATTGTGTGAGATTAGTAAAGCACATTATAAAGAAAATGAAATGGCTATTAGCCTTTTCTCTCCACATCAGATGTGGTATCTTATACATGGCAGCAGTTGAGTGCAGTTTTAGCTGCAAATATAAATCTATAAGCAAACATTAACATAGAAAGCATTTACAGTAATTTATCTACCTTTTTATGAAGAGTAAAACAGGTGCAAAACACCCAGGATTTTGTACATGACTAATTTTATTTGACTAGCATTTCTCACTTTACATTAAACCCACAACCAACCGCACCACACGCTGATTTTACACAGTGCATGTAGAGGTCATGTATGAGAGATCAGTGCACCTCTGAGGAGTGAAGGTATCAGTTTTAGTAGAAACTGCTCAGAGTTGGTGTAGGAAGTGGAGGAAAGATGTTCAAGCAGTTCAAGCCCATGCAGAAGGGCCCACCTAAATTGCTGCTGCTGCCCCAGGGATGTCGGTAGGGCCGTGAGGTTTGAGGGAGTCACGGTGATGGGTAACTGAGAGTGTGCAGGAGTTCCTGGGCGGGGCAGTTCCTTCCTTGGGTAGCAAAATCCTCCCTCCCAACCAGCAGAAGCAGCAGTGGGAAGGGATACAAATGTTTTAGTTACCTGACTGAAATTCTCAGCCATTGTTGTCAGTAGTTCTCTGCACTGCCTCCCGTCATTCTTGGGCTGCTACTCCTGCTTCTTATTGGCATGGTGCTCTTTTAACTCAATTTCTCAAATTTTGTGCAGTGGAACTGTTTGGTCTTTGTGGAGATATTTCTGTTCATGAAAGCATAGATTGCTATAATTTATTAATTGTTACAGTATGGCAGATAAGCCCTAACCAATTATGGCCCCACTGTACAAGCCAGTGATTCAGCATAAAACCAGAATGTTGTTCTGTCTAATAGTTTTACAGTTCTTACTTTTCTGTTTTATAGAAGGGAACTAATCGCAGGGAATGAAGATACATCTTTTTTAATGTCACATAGCAAGACACTGACAGAATTCTGGAATTTAAGACCTTATTAATCTTAGTCCACTGCTGTAACCAGAACAACATTTTCTTCCCTTGCGGTAGCTGATATTATTTACTTAGTGTAGCTAAGCTTTCTTGCTTGGTTGGTAAGAAACATTATTAAACTGTGGTAGAAGAATATCATAAATCTAAAACAATTAACATTATATTCACTTGGGCAAAGACTTTTGTGGTTTTAATATTTAGAGGGTGTAAAGGCTATTTATTTTTTCTTTAAAGAAAAATGTGTGTGCATGTTGTGTGCAAAAACTGTATTTGCTTGTGTTTTGCTTTTTCCCTCAAGGAATGAACCAATTACTTCTCTCAAACAGAGCATGACATACTGGAGTAAATGTTAAGAAAAAAAAAAATTAGTCAAAGTTAAAATAAATAGTTATGGTAAAAACAAAACAAAAGCCTTCTTGGAATTCAAAAAAATTGAAGTGGTAAAAACAAAACAAAAGCCTTCTTGGAATTCAAAAAAATTGAAGTGAGACTGTAAAATGTCAAGAAGAAAATTATAATAGGAATTTTCTGTATTATAAATGATGCTACTCTGCAAGCAAGGATTATGTAGATCTTTCTACTTCATTAGGATGCATTCACCTGTGGTATTATGGGACTCCCTGCAATCCGAACGAGGATATACCCCTCCCGTAGGTGTCTGAAAAACAGCTCTGTGGCAGTGCAGGGGGAGAGGAAGAAATCTAAGCAAAATAATACTGATTTTTATTACTTGCAAGTTATTTGTAGAGGAGGAGGAAGAGGAAATGAATGCTGTTTCTCAGACCTGGTATTTACTATGCTCCTTGAACATTTTACAGTGTAAGTGCATTTGCTCTTATCAATTCAAACTCAGCACTCAGTTAGTGGGTTTGGTGTTAGAGTGTTCTCAGGTCTAGCAACCCCCCCATGGCCCAGCTCACATCACATGGCTTTGCTAAACTTTGCAAATTGTAACTGTGTTTTGTGAACAGTGTTTATAGAATCACAGAATAGTTTGGGTTGGAAGAGACCGATAAAGGTCCATCTAGTCCAGTCCCCCTGACCAGAAATGAACAGGGACATGTTTAACTAGATTGGGTTGCTCAGAGCCTTGTCCAGCCTGGCCTTGAATGTTTTCAGGAGTCCAGAGTCTCTGAAGTTCATTATTCCTGAACATTATTACCTTTGTCAAGTTTTTGTGTCAAGGAGGTCTGGTACTTAAAGACTAGGACTCCCTGTGTATGGGTGATCCATAAAAGTAAACAAATCTCAGCATTGTGACTGTAGACAAAAGTATCAAGAAAATCTGTTTTGGAACATTTATAATGTTCCTGCTCAAATTCTCCCGCCTTGTATATCCATATTGGTTTTCCTGCTTGCTTATTCTGGTCACTGTGAAGAGCAGCAGGAAGGGCTGTGTAGGTACAGAAGATCCCCCATAGAAAGATCCCTTCTGAGAAAACTGGTACATGCAGGAAACATCTCAAAGGCTCACTGTTTACTGTTGGAAAAGTTTGAGGACAAGTGGCGTCAGGCTAGAAGAGCTGGAGGTGTGAGCAGCCATGGCTGGAGAGAGCCTATGGTGTGACATTGCCACCAAGTCCCTGTGGCTCTGAACATGTGTCAGGCACTCCCCAGTTCAGGGGGTTTGTGTTCATTTGGGAGCACACTATGAATCAAGGATATCCTACACAGTTAGAGGTAATATATGTGCTTCTGAGCAACTGCATTTCATAGAAGATAGCACCTCTCCCTGAAAACTTGGCTCTGATAGTTGATGTGGTCTCAAGGCACTACATTTAATGCAATAGCACTTCACTGTATCTGCGTATTTATGTGTACAAAGACCTGGCTGTTTGGTCCTCTATAAACTTCCCTCAAAAAAAAGCTAATTTTATCTTTCTGAGTTTGAGACAATACTGTAAATCACAAATAAGAAGTTAATACCTCAATAATGTTTTTATAATTAATGAAATATTTAGCTAAACTAAATATATACTCTGATAAAACTAGAATTTTAAATGTCATTTTCCTGCTGATAGGCTGACAAAATTTTTTGACCATGCAGTGGAATATTTTCTGGAAAAAATCAAAGCGAACCAATGAACAACGAAATCTGCAAAACTTTATTCTGCTGACTACCAGGGAAAGTTATAAGCTTTTAATTTTTTTTTATTTTTTTATTTTTTTCCCCAGCATATGAAGTCACTCTCCAAATTAAAAAAAAATGAAGAGTAATATACTTGAAACTCTAGAGAATAGCTGTTGAGTTCAAATTTGATGCTATAACGGAATGTAATTATTCTAAGGACCTATTTGAATGAATATAGCCAAGATTAAATGGCTGTGGTACTTAAATTGTAAGCACTGAGAACCAGGAGTCCTGCTAACAAGCAAAGGATGTTTGTTTATGAAAAATTATGGATGTTTTTATGTACAGCTGAATTCTGTTGTCTATATTCAATTTAAAAATGAAAAGTTTTATATTATAGTAACCAAACTTGCAATTTTTGCTAAAACTACTAGTGAAATCAATCACTGAAGTTAGTTTGGATAAAGGCTGCTGGTTTCAGTTCATAATTACAAATGTATTCTAAATGACTGTCATTACAGCTCCATTATGGAAAGACCAGACACTGTGGCTCTGATTCTGATCTTAAGGTGGGATAAATTAGGCATGAGGTCAGTGAAGTTACAGGTACATAAAATAGAGGAGTGAAGCCTGTCCTGCCGCCTCTGAGCTGGGGAGAATCAGCCTAGAAATGATCTTTCTCACAGCTCAGTCACAGCTGCGTGTTTTATGCAAAATGGTAGGAAAACATTAATGGTCCAGGCCTAAAGTCACTTTGATCTTGATTCATTGCCCCTGCCTGGTGTGTAGTTTACCTGAGACCACAGACTGCAGAGCTGTTTTCTTAGTTTTTTTAAATTCCCTGGGGATGAGAGCAATGCATGCACAGCATCATGATACCCTTTCCAACTGTCCTTGGACTCTGAAAGTTAAAGAGAGAAATCATTGAATTTCAAAGTCCTGCAGAGCATGTGGACCAAAAATTAATGGAGGTTTTTCCATTAATTCCCTGTGACTCTCTGGCATCATCAGCCATTGTTTCTGTGGAAGCTGATGTTCATTCAGGAGACCAGTGGCTGTAATGCATGTAAGGATATCTGCTGAAACCTGGAGGATTTCATTATTCTAATAAGTTACATATAAGCTTATATACAGAGGAAAGGCTAAAAAAATTCATTGTTTTAAAGGAAGAAAACTTTAAAATTTGTAAAAAGCACAAAATTAATATGGTACCTCTTGGATCCTGCTTTTTAAATAAATATCCCCTGCTTTATTTCTGAAACGTTAACAGCTTATGTGTATGTAGTAAATTAGGAAGCAGGAAGCTTTCATTCTGCAGCTGCTTCACTGGGTACCCTTATCCCTCATCAAGTTAAAATCCATACTAACTTGTACAGTCACATATCTAACTACCTCCTTAGTAAGATGAACAAGACTTGTTCTACGATAGCATGTGGCAAATTAGTTTTTAACAATCTTGCCCACCAGAAAAGTAATTGTTTCTGCGCCTTATTTAAAGGTTTTGTTTTAAACTGTTGCTTTTCATGCTGCCTTGGTCATTTTCCAAGCTTAATACTCCTTTTGTTAGCTATGATCTGTGATTGCAGCCACTGGTCTGGACAAATAGAATGCTGTATTTTTCAAGTAGGCATCCATTATGAGGGATTTATCTCTCCCAGTTTTGCTATTCATAGGATATAAATGAGCATTACAGTTAAATTAAAGCAGCATTATTGTTGTTCATAACAATGTCTGAATATTTTAAAACCTTGTTTTTCCTCAAAATTATTTAAAAATTTTAAAAAATCTCTAAACCTTTGTACTCAGAGTTCAGGTAATATCCAAAAACCTTATCTGCAAGAAGCAGACATGCACAGTGAAATTCAAGATGGAGAATAAAGATTATTTGAATTAAAAAAATCTAATGTATGACATAATTAGAAAGATAGATGAAAACCCACCAAATTTACCAAAGAAGGAAAAACCAAATTTCTCTGATTGAAAAACATTATTTTCTAAAGTAAAGGAAATGAAGTCTGGGCTGCATGAGTTGGTAACTGTTTTTGTACCAGACTAAGATCTCTTGCAATGAAATTCTCAGATATGTAACTAAAAATTTTACCTGTGTATGGCCAACATCCAAGGAATGACACTGTTAAATGACACAGCTTACAAAAGGAGCATGAGTCAAACTGTGAAGTTCTGTGATGGGTATTGTGAGTGAGGAAATACTTTTGCTTTCCAAAATAGAAAAATGCTTTTTGCTATGAAAAAAAGCTCCATTTTTTTCAGAAAAAATTACACCAAATATCAATTAAGAATTTTTTATGACTGTGGTTAAGTCTAGTTGATGGGCTGCTCTTAAAAAGTTATTTCTGTTATGTACTGCTGACCTCTGTTGGCTTATTCCCACTATATGCTGATGTGGCACTGCTGTTTTTCTCCCTGGGAGATATGAGCTTATCTTTGATTTAATTTAGGAAGGTTTGTAGCAGAATGATAAAAATTTGAACATATATATGTGTGTGTATGTGTTTGTTGTGTTTGTGTGTGTGTGTTTCATGTCGTGCACAAGTACTTAAGTTAATTTTCAGTCTCAGGTAAGTCAGTGGAAAAGCCATTATCTTGGAATAGTGATTTGGTAGGGACTTCTTTGTGTCCATGAATTTACAAATATGCCTAAATGGTTTTACTGAGATGCAGCCCTAGATATACTAACTACACTATAAAAATGAAAATAAATGCCATAATTGCAGTTTTCCTTTGCCTCTGTTAGTCAAAAACTACTTTTGTTTTAGAAAGGATAATTTGGCAAATCATCAGACTGTAGCATAGTCTAATTGGTTTTGAAGCCACAACATAAAATTTAAATTGGGGAAGATATTTAACTGAGTCAAACATTCTGTTTGTTCCCTCATAGAAGTCAATGCCATAATGTAATTTTCTTTGCATTTGCTCTTATCACTTTTTAAGTCTATTTCTGGTTGATGAGAAGCTCAGTATGACCAGGCAGTGTGCACTTGCAGCCCAGAAAGCCAAGAGATCCTGGACTGCTTCAAGTGTGGCCATTTTGTCAAGGTTTAGATTAGATCTTAGGGAGAAGATCTTTCCTGTGATGGTGGCAAGACATTGCCACAGGTTGTCCAGGGGAGCTGTGGCTGCCCCATCCCTGGAAGTGTGTGAGGCCAGGTTGGGTGGGGCTTGAAGCAACCTGGTCTCCTGGAAAGTGTCCCTGCCTGTGGCTGGAGGGTGGAACAACATGATCTTTGAGATCCCTTCCCAGCCAAACCATTCTACAGTTCTAGGATTCACATACGTTACATCGTCTTTCTGACGTTTGTACACAGAGGCATAATTTTATTTGCTTTTGTAATAACAGTAATGTCTTGGATCAATTTGCAGCCTAAAGCCACCTGCACTGACAAGTGCAAGTATTAAGACATTCTAGCTCATATTGAGCCTCCCTATCCCAGCCTCATCCCCAGGATAAGACTTTTATAGGGCTATTCTTTTTGATCTTTGGGACGTGCAGATGGTAATGGGGGTTTAATTTCCAAGTTTGCTTTTATCAGAGAGAGTGCCTGTGGTTAGCTCTGTGACAATGTACATAGCCCTGTGGAGTGCATGCAGTAGGTTTTATGAGAAACCTTGATTTGGAATTATTTTTAAAAGGAATATTTGCTTTTAAAATTAATTGTAAAAATTAATTTTTAAGCATCTCTAGGATTTTGCTGCTTAGAGTACTGTACTGGAATTTCAGATCTTAATGACTTCCATGTGTGGAGAGGACAATTCAAGGAAATAGATGTCTAAGAAATAGGTTTTTACATCATGGCAGAGTGTGCATGGATTGTAAGTGTAGCCTGTAAGAGCATGATTATTCTCCATGTAAACGTTCTGTAATCACTCAAACCAGTGGGAGCAGATGTAAGAAACAGGCTTCAATTGCTACATTAGGCTCAAAATTTCAGAGAATCAGGCCCAAAATAGTTTGGGATTTTCTTATTTAATTCTCTCCAGGGAAACATAGGAAACAGCACTGTGAGGATGAATAATAAGGCTCAGGAAATGCCACGTCCCTTTGGGTAAATTACACAACACATGCCCAAATAGGAGAATTTTTTTCCTTATTCTGTCTTAGAGCTGCCAGAGAAAGTCTGACAAATTTCTAAACCCTTGGGATTCCTTCAGATATAAAACTATCCCATTGTCATGTAGTCCTAAAACATGCAGGGCATCCTTTTTGAAAAGGAAACTGCTGTTGTGGCTATTCCCTACTGAAATTTCTATTGGGAAGAAGCATCTCAAAGGCCAGTTGCACTTCCAGAGAAATGCTTCATATTTCTTGGCTTTCCTAGCAATCAAACCTTTGCCAGTGCCTACTAAGTAAAAAATATCCCATTTGTAGCAAGCTGAATTTAATGGTGTCGAAATTCTTTATAGACCATGATTATTAATGCTCTTGCTATATCCTAGAGATTTTTCCAGCCATGTGATCTAAGCTAGTGAAACTCTAATGATGGGGCTACTCACAGCGAAACCTTAGGTTTAGGCTTTGGGCATGTAGCCAGGTTAATGAATAGAGATCAGAAAGATTTGCTGTGTGTGAGGCAAGGCACAAGGTCTGGCACACAAAACATGCATGCAGCAAGTGGAGTCAGACAGGAAGAGTAGGGACAGGTTTGGACGAGGCAGGGAACAATGCTGAAAGAGACCCAGGACTTGGGTCCAGACTGAGGTGAGGATCAGATGCAAATGTTGAGCAGCAGTGAGTCCATGCTAGGCTGGCTGCCTCTGCTTTGGAAAACCTAATCTCCCAAAGAAGGGCGGTACCTACCTACCCATCTCCAGCAGTCGCTGCAGGCGCTGTGTAATGTCTGCCTTTCTGGAGATTTCTGGAAATAGGTTTGGGGTAAGAATGACCCAGAGCAGGGGAGATTCTAGTGTAACACCTCTGTGAGCACAGCCCAGTGTGGCTGCATTACAGTGAGCAGAGAAGAGCCACCAAAACAGGAAATCTGGCATTCTTTTTTCATGGGCTGCATCCTTGAATAACTGGTATCTGATAACTGAAATATCCAGGTATTTCAAGAGTTCTTTTATATTTTGCATTAACAGCTAATTATCTCTATTCACCAGATCACTGTGGGTGCAGCTAACCCTATTTTATCATCATGATAGGGACTTTCAAATTGTCTTGTTTAACCTTGCCTCATGAGGTATTCTGAGACTGTGCTAGGCGTATGCTAATGACCTAAATACTGTCTTTTGTGATTTTGTTTCTTTTGTCTTTTTTTTCCCCTAAGAAGCTTTATATTAATATTATTTTCTGGGGAAAAAAAAAGTATTAAATAATTGCAGGAGGAATTCACTATTTAATCCTGAAAATTTTTAAAATGAAAGCGAGAGAAGTCACACCCCCATTTCCTTTTCTTGTTTGAGTAATTAGCCTTGAAAAGCTTCAGATTAATAGAATATGAACATCTGAAAGACTACTTTTTCAACTCAGATTGGTTTATCTGATTCTCAGAAGAATTTTACAAATTATATTTCTCAGTGTCTTGGTGACTATACAGTTTCATAATGACAAGTACCCCTGCATTGGTTTCAGAATAAGATCAAACCCAGTATTGAAAAACATCTGATAGGCTGGTACAGTTCAGCTTGCAGGTGGGGAGACGTCTTTTAAATAGCTCTACCCTGTTTTTTAGTGTTTTCTTGTGGAAAGGCAATGAGGCATCATACAGCAGTATGGTGCTGTTAAGATACAGTTTTAGAAAGCTCTAACTGTAGTTGCCTTTCAAGCTAACATTCTTGTTTAGTCGTATTCCAGAAGTTTAGAAAAACTATTGTGCACTGATTCCCTGTTAAGCCTTTGTCATGAGTGTTTGATATTTTAATCTTGTAGAGAGCAGTGAATGAATTGTGTTAATTAGCACTACAGTTCCCCTGTCTCAGTGGTAGCAGGAATGTTTCTTAAGAAAAATATCTTTTATAAGGTATCTTTTATACATCTAATGTGTAAATTTATCCTCTTAAAATATTTATAATAGAGGGATTGTGTACCTACTCTGAGGTAGGTTTGTAAAGAGGACAGAGCTGTGTGGTATGTGCAGTGGGTAATTGGCCACTGGTGAGAGGGGCGGAAAGCTCTTTGTGTTTCCCTGCACAACTGCCAGAGCAATGTAGTTCACAGCAAAGGCAGTCTGAGGAAAAGTCTTCTGCATCCTGTAGGATTTGGTCTTGTGTATAGGATTAGGCTTTAAGAGTATGTTTTAAAGCAATAGATTTGCATGAAGCTTGAAATTTAGAAATTCTGTCCCTTAGACACCAAAGAAAAATCCAAGCGTTAAATAAGAAAAGTCATCCTTTCACAAGTTCATCCCCATCATTTGGCATAGCACTAAACAAATCTAACACCTGTGTGACAAGAGATAGGTAACTCTGTGTTTTCTTCTTCAAACAGACTTTCACTCAAAGAAATTTCTGCCAGTATTGCCCCTCAGCAAAGGGCACACGAGCCCTCTGAGAAGTTCCAGGGTTCCATGCGTTTGCTGCAGTTTGTGGCTATAGGGGCCGTTTTCCTCATGCTGTGCAGAAGGCTACAAGAGTCTGATGTTTTCTTGAAAAAGCCCTGTTGTTCCAGAAATAGATTTAATGGCCATTTGTTTTCACACCTTCACAGTGCACATGCCCTACATTCGGAGTTCCTTCTTCTTTCTACTTCATCTGGTCATGGGTTATTGGGTGTTGACTGGG
>WAAG01025422.1:10238-27103 GCA_013390105.1 Tichodroma muraria
TTTGTTGACACCAATTGCTGACCTTGATCCAATTATAACTGGAATGACAGAAAAGTGGTAGGGCTTTCATGACTTTTTCTAAATGAAAAGTTGGTCACATACATTGAGTACTCAAGAACATGATAGTGTGAGATTCTGTTTTTGTCATTCTTTTTAATTTTTCCTAAAAAAGAAAGCAGCACTTATGAAAGCCTTTGTGGGTTTTTTTTTTTGCCTTTTAATCATGACCAAAATTTTTCAGCAGGAAATAAAAATAGAAAGAGCCTTGCTTAATAATGTAAAAATCCCTTCCTGTCCCACACAAAGGCTTGTTGATGCAGATTTATACTCCATATATGTGTATACTTCCATGTATAGGCATTGTGAATAGTTATAGAAGACATGGAAGGAAAAAAATAGTCTTCTGGCTCCCAGTGACAAATTTTTTGAGCAGAAAATCTCCATCTGTACAAGGATTAGTGTTAGGGACCATTTTCTGCTGCAAAAGTCAGCTGTCACAATCTGAACAGATCTATATTAAAACAAAGTATTAAAACATAAAGTCTGCACTACCTGACCACTTCCCCAGCTCCACTGCCCTTCCCAGGACTCACTCCAGCCCCTCAATGTCTTTCCTGCAGTGAGAGGTCAAGGACTGGCCACAATACTCAAGGTGCTGTCTCACCAGTTCTGGCTAGAGGTTGCCATGGTAAAGTGCTTGTCCTGAGTCCCTCTTTGTTTTCTTCTTTGCTCTTATTGAGATCAATGTTTAATTCTCTTTGGCTTTGCCAGGGGGAGAGCTGGACTGACCACAGCTGGATCTACCACAGCTGCATCATCTACCACGTGAGCAACACCTCCAGTGCTTGATGAATCTGTAAACTCTCTCATACGTATATGAAAAGACACACATCCAAGTGACCATTCAAGTCTTTTCCTTCCTGATTAAGACCTGAATCACTGAGGTAATTAATAAATACAATAACCTCTGTACTGTGCCTCTACACCTGAGGAACAATGACTGTGATTCATAAGGCCAATTATGCTCTACATTTGGCACATTGTCAACAGTGCTACCTTTTCAAGAGCCAGGATAAAGGGTAATGGAATGGAAAATTTCCTTTTATCCCATCGCTGGGTCAGTCTGGGTGCACCCCATGTATTAACTTGCAGCCAAGAGGCAGAGTGTGTGTCTTCAAATCATGTGCCAGTTGGGAATTTCTGAAGGGAACACTACTGACACAAAGGAAAAGGAAACAAAGTAATGTTCAGCGACTTGAAAGTATTCTTTTATTCTCTTTACTTTATCTTTTCAGTTGGCCGTTCCAAGTTCCTACTGAAAGCATAATTCAGTCAGAGGCCGTCTTCCTTTCTAAAGCTAAATACGTGGGTTGAAATGTACATATTGTCTGGAATTTGGGGTTCATGATGAAAATCATTCACATTCCTTGGACAATAAAATCAGTGCCTGGCAATAGAATTTGGGCTGATTTTAGAAGATTTTAAAAATGTCTTTGAAAAATCCACCGAAACCAAAGAGATTTTTTTATTCAATCCTGAATTTTCATTCCATCCAAGCCAATATTGCCATACTCCATTTGCTATATATCTATTTTTATCTCAGACCTGGCAAACCTCTTTCCCCCAAAGTGCCGGTCTACCCTGTCACGCAAGGCAATTGTAGTGGTCTTAGTTCACTGATTTGAAATTTGCCAATCAAGAGCAAAGGAGGCTTAAATTTGAAAGGAATAAAAACTTAATTAACTAACACTAAAAGAAAAAAGAACAAGAATCAGAATGAAACCTTCAGAACACCCTTCCTCCCTCCCCACACCTTCTTTCTTTCCCACTGACAAGGTACAAAAACTACACTCAGAATTCTCAGTCAGTTTCCAATCCTAGGACAATCCTTCTTCAGTTCACTTATGGAGAGGAGCATCTCTCATTTTGCTATGGAAAAATTCCCCCACAAAAACCAGTTCCCTCATGGTTCCAATCTTCACAAACAGCAGCTGCCTAGAAAATCCGCATTTGTGAAGCTCCTCCCATGTTCACGGCCCTTTCACAGCTGTGCCTCTGGGCCATGTCAACATATGGGGTTTTATTTTTAAAGATAAACTTTTCAAAAGCAAAGGTTCTCTTTATCTATCTTCAAAATCATCTTCATCTCAAGGAACAGAGATTCTCTTCTCTCGAAGAAGAGGTGAAGAGTCTTCATCACTTCATCTCTCTGTTCAAACTTCTCAACACCTACAGCCACTTCAACACTGTCTCACTTAACACTGCATCCCTTTGCTCAGGTCTATAATTTGAACTTTCCATCTCCACATACTTCTCTATGGATTAAAGGAAATATTTCAATATATTACAGTCCATCACCATAGCTTACAAGAGATTTTCAATATCATATCAAATTAAAGCAACTCCTCATCTTCCTTCCATCCAGGACATCACTCTTTTTTTTCTGACCTTGATGCCTTCATGTGGTCTCTTTACGTGTCTTTGTCTCTTTACTTTGTCCTTGTCTCTCATTCAGGGGAGGAGAGGCCTGGAGGTCTCTCCTGCACATTCAGAAAGGGGTAACAGAAAGTGGCAGCCGGGCCAAAGCAGTCAGGTGATGAATTGCAGCTTTGCTGGAGCTGTGCCACGATCTCAAGAGGCCTGGCCCATCCCGTCGCTTTCAATTCGGCCTGTGCCAAGAGAGGGGGCTGGGATCTTTTTCAGGCCTCAGGTGTAACATGCCAGGGGCCAATTGCCTCCCCTTTCCCTGCCCGGCAGACGCCGGGGGCCTGGCTCAGCCCCCTTTGCTGCGTGGGCCCTCCGGCTCAGCAGATCTCAGCAGCGGGGACCGGACCGGCCGAGCCTTCCCTACCCGCCTCTCCTTCCCCCCTTGCCCGGCCAGGGATGCCGGGAGGGCACGGGGAGGAACTCGGCTGGTCCATGCGAAGAAGGCGAGCCGGGCCTCCCTCCTACCTCTCCCACCACCGGCAATCAGAAGGAAAGATTACTGGGATCTCACTTCAAAACGCATATTCACAAAGGCGAACCTACTCTTTTCACCAGTTTAATCATGTGTCAATATTAAAACATTGGCCAATCAGAGCCAAACCAGGATAGCAGTCCAACATCTGTGCCAGCTACAACATCACACCTGCAGGCTTGGGCTCCGTGATCAGTTGCTGCTTTCCGGGATTCAACTTAAGTTAGAAAACAGAACATTTGAGAATGTGACGTACTGAAAATCAAGTTATTTCAGCAATTTAATATTCAATACAATCTGCACCTTTGCCATTCCTACATCATTAAAAGTGGAGCTGAAGGCTGTGTGGATACACTGGTTGTTGAATAGTCACACCAACAGGCTAATTTCAAGAATTTTGTGCAAAAGAAACAGTGATGAACACTGAGGATTTATTAAACTCTGTGGCAGAAAACAACTGGAAAAAAAAGATACCCCAACATTTTGAAGAATTTCCAACTGCCAATACTTCTATTTGAGGAACTGGTATTACACATCAGAAAAAATGGCACCCAAGATCTTACCCTTGCTTCTTTTCTTTTAGTTTTGTTGTGTTTGCTACAGGCAGAAGCAACTTCACATTCACTCCTTGAAAAATGCTGTTCCCTTGTCTTTTCTTAAGCTTTGTGGTAAATTCTCTGCTTCTCTGTCTTTCTAAAATAATGTGTGTGGCCTTAGGAATGTCTTTATCTCATTCCTACTGCATGCTAGGCTATATTCCATTCATCTGGCCTGATCCATATACATTTCTGTTTCCCAGATAATTACATTGTTCTACTTGTATCATTAATTTTATTGTTGCTGTTTCTAAGAGGTTTTTCCTATCTAACTGATTTCCATGTTTTCTTTTTTGAATCTTCCTGAGATACTGAGTTAGAGGAGAAGGCAGCAATTTTCAGAAAAATCTTCTGTTCCTAATCATAATCCCCAGTCTCTGAAACCTTGGGGTTTTCTCATTACTACTCCTAACAAAAAACATTTAAAAGTCATTATTTCCCTTCTTGATGCTCTGTAGCAAAAAATTATTTTCCCCATATAAAAATTCCAGGTTTGAGCTAAGGTCATCAAGGAATGGGGAATCCACTCTTCCCCACTATAATTTGTTTCAACTGATAGTCAAGAGTTGTGCCTAAAGCAGATTTTCCTAGGTTTTATTATTTATTATAGTTTTTGTTTATGCTCTCTGTTTGTATACCGCAAACTCAGTCTCCTCTGAAACATCTGCCAGACTGCAAAACTGGATACAATGACTTTTTATTTCTGGGGTGGAGGAAAAATGCTCACACTCAGCTGCTCCTGGAAAAACTGTTGTTTTTCCATTGACAGGACTGCCACCCTGTCCTCAAGTTAGCAGCCAGCTGCCACTGCTTAACCTGCTGGTGTGTGTTGTGTGTCCCCACACCTGAGCAAGGAGGCAGCTCAGACTGAGCTGAGGTTGGTGTGGCCAGGACATGTGTCCATGGCCTCCTCTATCAGTAGTGGATCCAGCCCTGGAAGGAGCTGATACACAGCCCCAAAAGCATGGGAGACCTTTTCTGGCTTTGTGAGTATCACAGCCAAACCTCCAAAAGCAGAAATGGCATGTCCATGGAGACCTTGAAAACATCTTCTGGGGTCTGGTGTCACTACATTCAGACAGTCCAAATTTCTAGACAGCATCCTAAAGGGACTACTGTTAGGAATCACATGCGCATTTAAGAGCCTAGCAAGAGTGGAGTTTAGTAAAAGAGTAAAAGCAATGTAGAATCATTAATTGCTAGCAAATTATTAGCAGATGGGCTAGCTAGGCTAGGACTGAGACAATATATTATTTACTTTACTTTGTTCGGTATTTGTAAAAGCAAGATAAGGAGGATGGGGTATTGTAAAAAATGAAGAAACCATGATGACACTTAACCTCAGACCAGCCAAAACCAAGCTGGGGAGCTTGGACTATGCCCAAGGGATCATCAGTTCTTCCGACACGACAGAGGTGAAAAGTTTAGCCTGAGGAAGAAATCGTTTACTTCATATTAAGGACCACTGACCCATTTCAAAAGACCACCAACACATTTCAAGCAAAGGACTGTGCAAGCATTAAAGGACTTTGAACTCATTTTAATACAAAACAGGGATAGGCAGAGTTAGGTAATGCATATGTACAGGCGTATGTGGTAATCATTTGAATATGTAATACTTTTGTAATTAAATAGAGAGCAAGAGCTCCGTGATTTTTGCACACACTTTTGGGAATTACCCCCTTTGTGCCCAGTGCTTCAATTAAATATACCACTTCCCTAACTATAACTAGTTGGAGAGTCTTTGTCCGTACAGCATTTTTGCATCATTTTGCTGTATTCCAGTTATTATCTATTTTTATCTCAGACTTGACAAACCTCTTTCCCCCAAATTGTCTGTCTATCCTGTCATGCAAGGCAGTCCAAAATCTGTGCCAGCTACAACATCACACCTGCAGGCATGGGCTCCGTGATCAGTTGTTGCTTTCCAGGATTCAGCTTAAGACAGAAAACTTAAAACATCTGAGAATGTGAGGTACTGAAATACAGGTATTCCAGCTCAGCTTTGGTCCCGTCTAGTTGGCAGTACTTTTAATGCCAATGCTTGAATGAGCACAGTGCTCCCTGTGGTATTCCTCGGAGTTTATTTATGCTTCCTTTGCTGCTGGCATACACATGGTCCCCATTAACAGCAGAGGAGAAAGGAAATTTGGTTGTGGCTAGAAAGGGGTTTTTCTTGGACAATAACTCTCCATCCTTGAGCACTTCCATGGGTTTAGGAGTCTAGATTTTTCCCTTATAGAAACACTGCTTTGCCAAGTATCTTTCCTTTAATAACACAAATCTATCAGAGGTGTCACACCATTCCCAGCTTAAGCTGAACCTGACCTTGCAGGAACACGAGGCTCATTTGGTATTTGGAAACAGAACAGCACCCTGTCCTTCCCTAGTTGCCCCACAACTTTCCTTTCTTCCACTTGCCTCCTTCAATAAGTAAAGGAACTTCACATGAAGGTAAACAAATAAAATAAACCAATCTCTTTGAAGATGAACTGTGCCTTCTTTTTATTTTTTTCTTCCTGTAAGTCTTCAAGACTGAAATTCTAATAAACAGCTCTTCATAAGATATCTCCTGTCACTTTTTATTTGTCTGAAACATTTTTTCCTCATTGGTATATCTTTCAGCATTTACCTAAGCCAGAAAAATGCTACTTACTGACATTAACAGGCTTACAATATTTAAGTAAAGCATATAAGCTATTTACAAAAACCAGGTTGACAGCAACATTTCAAAAATGAGACTATAATATAATAAAAACATTATCCTGGCTTGAGTCTGATCAGGGAATAAGAAAATGAATGAAATATTGCCACAAATGAGAACTGGGAGAATTTTCCAGAGAAGGGAAAAATAGAAGTGGAGCTAGAGAAAAACAAAACAAAACCTTCTGAAAAGGCCATGTTTGACTACAAGAATTTATGGCTTCTCTTCATATCTCAATGCACGCTCTGTGAAAGCACTCCCCATAACAAACCTGAATGATTTGTCAGCTGCCCACTAAACCCTTTTTCTTCAAAGGGCTTAACTACAGTTACATGTCCATTGTATTTCCACAGAATGGTGCATCCATGTTTCAAACAGCAGACCTTAATATATCCCTGAAAGCATCCCTGCCACTGATGTTAGCAGCAATAAATGTGGCAGACTGAGGATATATTCCCAGCAAGGCTGTGACAGTGCTTAATATAGGTCCCTATATGCCCACCTTTGTGGAAACAAATCTGTTGCTTGATGATGTCTCTTTCTATTCAGCCATTCAGGTGCAAACCTTTCTCTTGCTGTCACTCCTTGGTGAGATACAGCTTTTCTGTAAATAGCACCGCAGGCTGATTTCTTCCTTCTGTTCCTTCAAATCCTGAAGCAAAATCTCTGGAAGCAACAGACTCTAGCACCAAAAGTAGGTGAAGTTTTTGATACTCAACATGACTTTTATTGTGCTATGCCACGCCTCGGTGCCATGCAATCCTGGCATCAATCCCAGCAGCATCCCTGGAGAGCTGTTTATCCTAGCCCAATCTCTTTATACAGATGGAAGAGGAATGAGAGATAGGAATCTGCCCAGTCACCTAACAACATAGCAAATGGACTATTGCCCAGTCTAGCTATACGGACAAGTCAAACTGACATGGAAACTGAAAGGAACCTTTGGAATAGAGGCAGATCCCTGAGGAGATAGAGAAAATGGCAGCCAATAAGAAAAATAAGGGTGCTGGAGTACAGCCAGAATATTGGTGTGCTGCAGATATCTTTCTTGCCTGTCTTTGAGAGTCACTGTGACCTTGGAAAAGTTTGTAATGGCAGGAAGCTATCCCACCCTTCTATGCACAGGGCAAGATTAAAACAGATGTGAAGCCAGACTGGTGAGCTTCTATTTCTGCTCAGCAGAGTTCAGCCAGATGATATCCGTGTTTCTCTGTTCGTGCAGTGCCCCAGCACAGGACATCAGGGAAAAGAGGGGGGTGGTGAGTGTGCAACTCCTGCACGTGCACTCGTGCCCCACTGGCAGACCATGAAAGAGAGCTTGGTTTGGCCAGTAGGTAAGCAATTTCATTTTGCTATTTTAAGCCTCAAGTCTAGTTCAACACACCATGGAAGTGGGCATCATCATTTTTTCACTCTCTTCTCCAATGAGACTTGGCTCACTGTCTGCTCGAAGATGACTGAGATTCATTAGAGCACTAATGCCTACCAATTTCTATGCAAAACTCCACATGACTAAAATCCAGTATGTATTTCACACCTCTGGAAGATTATGAATTGGATGAGAGCGGAACAGGAATAGAAAACTTCAAAGTGACAAAACTTCAAACCCTTATTTAAAGCTGGAGGTTTTATCTCCGTCATTCATGATGCCTTTAGGCTTTATTCCACTTCCTTTCAATAATCATCAAGACTTTAAAATTATTTTTTTCTGTTATCCCCAAATCTACCTTGTTGTACCTGTGGACAGAGCAGCAAACTGCTTGTAAGTAGAGTATCATTTTCATCTTTTTTTTTTCCTCTTCTTTCTTCTTCCTTTTTCCTGCTGATTTTCTCCTTCGTATTCATGTGGGTTCCTGAGATAGGCACAAAACTACATCCTGTGGCTATTGATTTGTACAAAACCCTAAACACCTTCTCAGGCACTCCACTAAGGGATTTCAAAACCCACACAATTATTCCAGGAGAAATTTTAAGTATTGCAAGATTCATCTCTATTTAAATGAAGGAATCCCTTGCTAAAAGACTTTTCTTTCACCATGGTAAGGAAGAATTGTTCTAGGAAATAATTCCAGCAAAGGCTGATCTCACAGTTTAAGATACTGGTCACTAAGAATGAATTTGGTAAAGACAACATTCAGAGAAGTAGAAATTGACTCTCACATCCATATGAAAAAAGTTTGCCTATGGTTTTGGGGTAGAGATTTCAAGTCTTGGACAAGAGGTCTCCTGCATAAGAATATTTATTGGAAAGGTATGGATTATGCATCTCCGTTTCTCCTTCTCAGTCTCTTCAGGTGGGCACTCGCTTTGTCTAAACAGTTTAATAGCAACTGGGCCAGAGAAAAATAGAGAAACTAATTGTACTGGCATGTGACCAAGAGTCTTTGAAATACAGTAGGTCCTAATTAAAATACCTTTTCCCAATAGGAGGAAAAGGACACTTGGACCTCCATCATCCCCTTGCTCTTTGTGCATCCTACACTACTCAGCATTCTGGATCCTGAGTAAAGCTTTCAAAAGTTGTAACAGAAAATGGGGGGAACATCATTACTAAACTTGATATTTAGGTGAGGTATTTAGACTAAAAACTGACATTTGACTCTCACTGGATGTGTGCAGCCTCAGTCCATCACAATTTTCCTTCTGACTGTCATATTTTAAGAAGGAAAAAATTCTGAAAAGTTATTTTTAACCAGTATCACTGGAATTAAAAATTGTCTCTATCCATCAGCACAAAATCAAAATTAGAAAAGTCAAAATATAAAATATAATGATCCAGAGGAACAAGATCAGTGAGTAACCAACTTCAAACTTTGCCCAATTGAGTCATTCCACTTTCTGATTTCATTTTTGTTCTTTTTGACTGTTAAAACTAAAAAGAAAGAATTGAGAGGAAAAAATCTAACACAAAACTCAATTGCTGTTGATGACCCTGAAATATCTTAAAAGGGAATTACCTTGCACAGGGTGAATATCCAAGGTGCTTTAAACATTTGGTCCCTAGGAGAAAACTTGCATTACCACACCACCATCCTTTCTACTTGCTGAACACCTGGAAAAATGGCAGTAAAACTAAAAGATGGGTTCACACAAACGTGTTTTCTTGTTGCACAGCAGTTTATGAGCCTATTTCTGGCGCAGCCAGATTCCCACAAACCACAGCCCTGCACTGTCAGGGAGTACAGCTACAGCCAAGCTGGGCTTTTAAAATCTCAGGGGTAGCCCAAACCACTGACTCTGTGAGATTTAGGGCTGCTCCAGCACCATGTCATAGAAGTACTCATGGTTCACAGAATATTGTACCTGCAAATCAAAATCGGATAAAGAACAAGTCTCAGTTTAATACAACAGTAAAACCAGTAATTCATATTGAGATTCAAACCCCTGTTTAATTTCTAACTGCAAACCCTGGCTGTTTTAACATCCACATGTATGTGTTAGATGCACCAGAACCAATTATTTTTTTCAAACCCTCATTTAATTCTTTTATTTCCAGTTTCAACTGCAGAAAAAGCTTACCATAAGCAGAAAGCTCCTCATTAATCTCCAAATCTCCATGGAGAGCGCATCTGTTATGGTGCTCCCTCTGATCTTATAGTTTTCCTACTGATCTAAAAATAAATATTTGCTCATAATTTATTTTAAAAAACCAGTTTCTTTTTCAGTATATCAGAGTAATGTCTATGAAAGAAAGGGAAAAAAAATATGTTCTTTCATTCTGGCTTTGAAGAAAGCTAATAGAAATAACACCTGATTCACTCAGAGAACTATTTTAAAGCCATTTATAAGCGCAACCTTCAAAGAAAGACAAAACACCTTCTTCAGTGACTGTCATTGGATCTAAACCTGCCTCAATGAAATCAAAGAGCTCTGTTTTGCTGGATCCATAGGATGTGGGCAGGACCATCCTTCCCTGGGGTCATTAAAACCAGTCTGAGCATCCTGGAACACTTTTTCAGGTAACGCTCTTTATGTCACCTCTGTGGGACAAGACCCTGCCAGGAAGAACTCCTGTGGCTCCTGCAGAAAAGTCACTTTGTGCCTTTGCCTTTGTGAGATCACGAAGCACCTCTGCACAGTCAGCCAGTGGCCCAGATTTCACTGCTGGATGAATGCTCTCTCACCACTTAATGATGTGCTGCCAGGACAAAGCATGTCCTTCCCTTTGTCTCGTGCCTGATGATTTTACACTAGGATGTTTTACTTGGTGCCTTCCAACTCCTGCTTCATGAAAAAAAATCTGTAAATATGATCCTTTTATCTTCTCCACACTACTTGTGGGGCCTACTATGTCCCATCAGATTCACTCTCTTCCAAGATGAGTCCATTTAACCTGCCATTGTACAGAAGCTGTTCCATGTTTTTTTACTTGTTTTTGCTGCCCTTAAGCAGTTCTTTCTCTCTTCTGCCATTTCCTGGGACAGTGTGCTGGAGCTTTGCGTGACTGATGCAGATGTGGTGTGCCAGGACTCCCGGCAGCAGCCTGGTGCTCTTTCCCAGCTCAATCCCAGCTCCTCCTACCAAATCTTTTACTGTAGCTAAGCTCTTTGTGTGGGCAGAGTAAAATGGGATTGAAACATTGCCAAGTCCAGTCAATACCACCCAGCACTCAGGTTTGCACTGATGAAATCTGCAGTTTCTGAGCCTTGGCTGGTCAGATTTACAGACAGGTTACTACTGAGGGGGACAGGACGAGTCTGGGAGGAAAAGCCTCTACCTGCTTGTATCTATTCTGCCCGCACTGCCTGGCAAGGTTTTCCATTGTGCACCTGTTGTCAGATGAACAGAGAAAAGAGGATGAATTCTTCTCCACAGTTTCTAACTGTCCTCAGATGTCTCAGAGAAGAACAGGACAAAGCTACTAGTAAGAAGGAGACCGCCTCACTTTTATGTCCTGTCCGGGTAACCCTTCACTGGGTCAGGATGCCCAAACCATGGCAACTCCCAAACTTTGATTTTTAGGATGCCTTTGCCAGAGCTGCCAACTGTATTTTGGGGTCAGGGAGAAAACAGGTGGAGATAGTGTTTTTCCCTTTATTTAGAGAATCATTTTAAGAATATCTGCAAATAACTTCTCAAGTGGAGGTTTTGCTTGTTTCGCATTAGACTGAAATGGTCTTCATGCATGTTTTGCCAGCCATTCAAGATATAGAATCATAGAATGGCTTGGGTTGGAAGGAGTCTTAAAGATCATCCAGTTCTAACTCCCCTACCCTGGGCAGGGACACCTCCCACTATCCCAGGTTGCTCCAAGCCCCATCCAACCTGGCCTTGGACAATTCCAGGGATGGGGCAGCCGCAGCTTCTCTGGGCAACTTGTGCCAGGGC
This sequence comes from Tichodroma muraria, assembly GCA_013390105.1. Classification (NCBI taxonomy): domain Eukaryota; kingdom Metazoa; phylum Chordata; class Aves; order Passeriformes; family Sittidae; genus Tichodroma; species Tichodroma muraria. The sequence continues at coordinate 21,826 of WAAG01025422.1, forward strand.
CTCACCTCCCTCAGAGGGAAGAATTTCTTCTTATTCACTAATCTAAACCTACCATCAGTCAGAGCAAAGAATTTTACTACAGACAAGTGCTGGTTAAGGATTGCAGTTGAATGGCACCAAAAGCAGCCTTGATATAAAAACATACAATTTTGTGATCAAAACCAAAGACAAAACCACAGGTAACAGCATTGATCCATTATCTTTCTTTATTTGAGAGCACATTCAAATAACAAAGTGCAGAAAATAAAGTCTGCCCATGATGTCATCCATCTGGTTGTGTGTTTAGGGGAATAAAAAGGGCAGAGAAAAATGAAAGTCACCACTGTTGTTCCAACACGGTGACAGTAAAGTGTCCCCTGATGCTAAGTGCAGCCAGTAAGTGAGGTTCTTTACTGCTTCATAACACAGTGTTATGCATTAATAACATATTAACTCAGCAACACCACTTGAGAACTTACACAGTTATTTACAGGCTCGCTCCATAAATTTTCTCTTACACTGGTGATTGCAGTTCCAGGACGTTGCACTGACACACAATGTGTTGGAAACATTGATGGACACAAACAATTGAATTTTATACTGTGAGTTACAAAATCATAGTAGTTAATGAACTCTCCCACAGCTCTGACCTCTGAGGTTCATTAACACTCAGATCCTCCATTACACTTTGAGCTCCAAAGTGCTGAAAAAATTCAGTAATAAATATTCTAGGAAGTTTTATATTAGTTTATTACAGCTTAGAATGTTGCTTACAACACCAGCATGCTATGACTGACGTACTCCTGTGGGTCATTGGGAAGGTCAGGTGCATCTTTTAAGGACTGTAATGAAGCAGAACATGTAGAAAGCCAAAATCACTCAAAGCCAGGTGCAAAGTAGCCTTCAGCCTTCCTCACCTTTGTGCTACTAGCCAAGTAAAATTTTTAGTGCAGTTAGTAGGTCTCCTTAGCAAAAAGGACTGTCTTAGCTCAAGGTCTAGTTGTTTACATCAGATTGGAGAGCCAGCTCCCACAGAGTAGTCAGTACATCTGGCATTTCTTGGGCCTCATAAAACTAGAAAGGTATGTTCTCCTTTCATTTTTATCAGTTTCAGAGCAGTACCCTGATTTTGGTGGAGTTGCTCCTGGTTTATTTCATCTTTAACTGAGAAAGGAGCCCACATTTTCCCTACTTTCTGTTTTCCCTATGGATCCAGACTCCCTGTTGCGGGTTTTGTTAACCAGGTGCAACTCAATAAGGCTGCTGAGGCTGCTTTGGTGGGAGATGAGCAAGGCAAGGGAAACACAAGATCCTATTTTTACATTAGAAACTGGAAAGAGATGTTGACCGTGGGCTTCCAAGCAGATGTGCATGTATTTTCAGCAGGAAGGAGTCTGATCCCCTAAATAGAACAGAAATCTATCTAATACATGTCTGTGATTTCTTGCTTACAGTATTAAGCATAGACCAGTATCAGGACATTAAATGTGAATACAATCCTACTGCCAACAAACTGAAACAATAAATACAGCACATTTACACTTGATAAAAAAAATTACACTTGAAATGATTTCTTAATAGGGCACACCTTCGGTAGTAGAAATATATTTCTATACAATTAATACACCTAAGCTTTGAGATAACAATAATATTGTAGTTATTTTGGGTAAGTATCACTAAAAGTCTATTGGTATCTTTGTAAATTTAACTCTATTAGAAATATAATTCCTAAGGATGAAAATGTAGATCACAAACCACTAATATATGTTTTACTGAAGGTAATTTTCTCATGTATTTTCCCTGTGGTTGTTTGATGTATTTTAATTTAATGACTCTGGGATTCCAGATTTATTATCATGTGCTCAAAAGCTAAATAGCACAGCTGAAGATATTTTATTCCAACAAATTTCCATGGCAGTAATTACAGCACTTTATTTCAGCTTGAACTGCAAGTGCTGCAGAATGATACCTCTCTGAAAAGCTCATCTAATAACTGTGAAAGCAAAGCTACTTCTTTCATAATAAAGTTTAACTCTGAATCTGCACATGACACTGCATTGCACCAACTTTGGATTTTGAAATCACTTCATTAGAAGTGAAGTTTCACGGTGTGAGAGATTTTTTGAAGCCAGTTCCAGTGTAAACGATCCAGCCATCTGTTCAGCAAGGTCACCACTCCTTGTTTCAGCAGCACAGATAGCTCCTAAGGTGAGCTCCTACTAGTGTTTAAATTAGGAAAATGCTCAGAAATTCAGATATCAGGATTAAAAATGACTGTTTAGAAATATTGCCATTGTTAACGATTTTTGTTAGTAGATTAAATAACCTATTCTTGATTATCTAGTTAATCATGTCCCAATTTCTCCCCTTGAGAACTCTTCCAAAGCCTGAATGTTCCTGTAGTTCAGAAAATCTCATTCCAGCTTTTCCTGCCTTAGCTTCCAGCTTTGATTTCTCATTCTATCATCTTCTGAGACTGTGAATAACTCCCTTCATTTACATTATTATTTCCTCAAAGTTTATATTTATAGATTGATATAATTTTCTCTGACCTTTTTTCTTTTAGACTGCTTTGCTTAACCCTGCCTCATCTCAGTTTCTGTTGCTTGTGCATTACCATCTTTTTCTCCTCCCTATTAAGCTTTCTCTAAAGCTTAGCTTTGGGGACCAGAACTGCAGACAGACAGGCAAGTTCTCCACCCACTGATCAATCTGAGATAACAGTTTGCAATTCAGGAAGGAGGATCTTCAGGTGCTCCAGGGAGTCACTTTTTGGTGCTGCAGACTGCCTCCATGGATGCAAAACCCGAAGATAAGATCCCTTTCTTGACATGTTTTGCAAGATTTGTGTAGAAAGAGCAAAACTTTCACACCAGCCTCAGATTGTAGGATGCTGAGCCTCTTTGTAGCCCCTTTTGGAAACCAAAAAGGTCTTCCCATCTCTATTTTTGTACCTATTTTCTACACATACCTATTTCCTAAATGTTTCATATTTTCACTAATGTAAGATTATTCTTGATGCAATGTAAACATTATTTATCATTTATAATGTATTGTGTACCACACATCCACCATCTATACCTGAAATAGTTCTGTGCAATGTCAGGCTTTGGTCAGTGCAATGTTTACTTGTTATTTCACAAATTTATTAGCTATATTCCACAAAGATTAGGAGGTTTACTCCCAAAACTCCCTTCAGGTGCTGTGTTCAAAATACAGACCAATGACCATCTTACTGACTCGGGGAATCTACCAAACCTTTGTCAGGAACTTTGATTTGTTTGTTGCAGTCATCTGATTTGATACTGAATGTCTCTCAGAATAGATATCTAACAAACCAGGTGGGTTTTTTTCTCTACCCAACTGAGACATAAAACTACAATCAGTGATGGAAAAAGGCTCATTATTCAAAACTAGTGAAGCATCCTGTAAGTTCAGAAGTACTGAGAGCACGAAAATCTGTAACTACACCTTGTATTTCAAAAGGTTTTGCTCTGGCTTATTTGTCCAAGACCCACTCCCTCAGGTGAAAAATGAAACAGGTGTAACAGGGGAAGTGAAGATTGTTCCAGATAGTTACAAATACAGCCCTCACCATGTGCACCGTGTTCCAAGTGAAGGAGAGCACGAGCCATCCTGGAAAGCGAAGCATGTAGATAAGAAAAGGTCGGTATGGGATGCACAAGAGCTCCAGAACAGGTGTAAACATGGTGATGATAATGGTGGTGCTCATCAGCAGTCCTCCAGAGAATCTAGTTTTGGGCTGCTAAATGTTCTTCCTTGGGCCCAGGGACCTGCAAAAGCCTGTGAAACTTGGGAAAATACAGATGTGGAGGGAACCAACCAAATCTTCCTTGAGAGGAGGGAAGAAGAGAAATTTGTGTTACGGCAAACATCATTTGTCAAGAGCTTCTTACCCAGGGCGAGACTCATGTGGGGACATCCTGGTCTGGGAAATGTGACTAAAAAGATGCCAAAGCAGCTTCCCTGAGGGATGCAGATTGATGTGTCTGAAAGTTCCCTGGTGGGAAGAAGAGGTAGAAACACAAACACAAAATGAATACTGTGAATTACAGGGGAAATAAGTGCCTGGTCATTTAGCAACTATTCGGGTTTATTCTCATGACCAAGAACACCCTGCACAGTGGAGGTGGGACAAGCTCTAAAACAGATTTTCAGCCAAGAGAAAAGTTCCACCAAGGAATCCAATTCACTATCATTGTGCTGTCATTCATTAATCATACCCTCTTTGTAAGAGGACACATCAATTTTCTCTTTCCCTTTTGATGCTACAAAACTAAAAATCTTCTGCTATCAGCAGTGCGGTGGTTGATAAATATTTTTAACAAATCGCTTGTTGGGTTGAGTTCTTTTCATTTTTATTACAAGTCTAGAAATAAAATTCACTACAGGTGCATTCACCTGCATGGACAAGTGTTCTCTACTGTCTTACAAAATCCCACAACCATAACTTACATTTTTAGTACTTTATTTTTTTCAACTTCTCTCATAAAAGTTTGTTTAAATCTCCTATTTCAAGAGCCTCTTCAGGCATTTTGAATCTTGATTTTTCTTCATTGTCAACAGATTTCCAAGTCTGCAGAAGAAGGTTTATAGTCATCATCATCTATTACTGAAAATCATAAATAAAATTTTCCATATCCACATGCTTTGCATAATTTCACTATTGCTTCAAAATACAGTATTGCTCTCATTACTCTTTTACTCTCAATTTTGCTCTCCAGGTCAGCTCATTATCTAAGTGGAGTCTTGGCCTGTGTCAGTTACTTCCTTCAAGTCATGGAGAGTGAATTCAAATAGAATTTTGCTTCTTGGCAGCCCACTCAGAATATACACAAAGGTTACGTAATAAAAGACCCTCATTTATAGCTACTATTCTTGATAGCACTATTTTGATTGAAAAACATTTAGTTTAATGTTTATACATAAAAAGAGGAAATTTCTTAATATAACAAGGAGGATGAAATATTGAAAATGCAATAAAGTCTTCCTTCAGAGTCATATTCCTTACTCATTCATCACACGGAGTAGGTTCTATACTGTTGTTGTTTGAACAAAGCTCAGATCACAAAATGGCCTAAGTTTGAAATTTATAAAATATTTAGAAGATTTCTAGAACAGGAAAGGGAGAAATTCACTGTCTTTTGATGACCTCAGACCAAGCTTACATATCTCAGATTTACATAATAATCAATTATCAGCCTCAACACAGGGAGAGGAAGAAACTCTCTGTCCTGAGCATCAGTGGCAGAGTATTACCTTTAGAACCATCTGGCTA
>WAAG01025422.1:28312-40263 GCA_013390105.1 Tichodroma muraria
CCCTTGTAACTTTCTTTTAACAGTCAGCAGAAATCTATGTGGGAGACTCTTTGATTTGCAATTAACTTATTTTTAATAGAATCATATCCTTCTTGAAGAAATGACATAGAAACATCAAGATCATTATTTTAAGCATTAAAAATCTGCTTTTACTGAAGTGTTAATTTTTGATCTGTAGTGATGCCTCCACCTTAAGATAAATCCAAAGGAGAAAAAGGAGATAATAGGAATAATTTTGTCTCCTATCCAACACAACTGTTTTGGTTGCCCTACTCTTTAAGTCGTTTCAAGACACATTGTTTTTCTGTTGAATGCATTAGGAACTTACAGAACTTCATTCTCTCAAATAGTTATTAATCCTCATTCTTCCAGGACTTAGTGTTTCAAAATTACTCTGCAACTGCACTTTGGAAAGATCCTCTTGTTACCAGTGCTATGACCTGACTCACAAACACACCAGTTTTGAATCTGGTTTCATGGTTTGGACTGAGGAACATTTTACCATTTTATATCTCATGAATTGATCTGATAAAGAATTGTGATGAGTAAAATACACAGTGAAAAATTCTGTTATCAAATCTTTCTGCTTATTGCCATATATTTCATTTTAATTTTGGCCAGAGAATGATAAAAATGTGTGAAATGTTGCTTTGCTCAGTTTGGCTTGGGCTGACTTCATTTCAGTTCTGCTTTATTATTACAAAGTTATTCATAACTCCTAAATGAATCTACAATTTGAGCAAGAGATCTATCCCCTCTCATTCACAATTGAGTAAGGATTTGTTATTCCGTATCTCATAAAGTGATGCTATGTATGAATGTGGCACCTCTGACTTTTCCATGACTAAAATCAAAATATTTCTGAATATTGAAATATTGAAGTCATAGGGGGCTTAGCACAGCTTGTAGCCTCATGATTTGGAGAGATGCTCACCAAGGAAATCCAGTCAGCTAATGTCTCCCCACTGTGTAATTCAGAGCCCTGAGAAGTGTAGCTCCGACTCAGACTTGTCCTCCAAGGAATCCTTTCTTTCGTGCTCGTCTCCAGTGACTGTAGCAGGAATTTAGGGAGATCAGCTTTGGTAAACTAAAACTGGCCTTTATGAATACTTTCCTTCCCCTGAGGGAAAATATTGCCCAAACTATCATTTCTGTTAGTGCTAAGAAGAACAAAAAAAGGCATTTTAAAGCATCCAAAGTGAAGGAAATTTTTTAATAAAGAGTACTTAGAATATTTACCCAAATCTAATGCACAATTTTGCTCAGGATGGAAAGAACCGTACATTATACATAGGAATAGGGAGTAAAATAAACTGTCACCATGCTTTAATTAATTTACAGAAAGAGGAACTTGAGCCAGTAGGGTTGTTTGTCACCAGGTTTTCATTTGCTGTATGTGAGATGAGCCCTCATGCTTCCAGCTGGGTTTCGTTCATTGCTGCGGAGTCCCTGTGTGCAGATATCGTGTATGTCCTGTGGGACAGAGAAGGTACAGTGGTCATTTTGCTCACACCAATCCAGAAATTAAGTTCCTACTTCTGGGAAATGATTCCTCCAGATCATTTTGTTCACTGCACAGGCTTAGAAAAGCCAGTTTGCATTCAGCTTGAGAGACTGGGTTAGACATCTTTCAGATGTTGAACACAAATCCAGCTACCAAAAATCCACTGAAAGTTACTTTGAATTTGTGTCCCATTTGACTAAAACTGCAGAAGGGATTTTGGCAAACTATAAATTCAACACCTCGGACATTTACAGCATATATAAACTCTCTATGTTCTACAGATGAAATGAATCTCAGTGCAAGATTATGGAATGATCTGCTACGAGAAGCTGTGGAAGCTCAAGATTGACTCACTGAGCTACACACAAAATGCTGGAATTGGTAAGGGAATAATAGGAATGATAAAATGGTTCTTCATGCTTCTATCGAGGCACATGTGTTTTAGGCCTTTGAAGCAAATTACTGGAATTCTATTGTTTCACCATCATTTACATGTGCTGTGGTGTTTTTAGCAGTGTATACTGTCAAATTAACATCCATCATTATCTCATTGTTCAACCACAAAAGTAAGGTACTTGTCTGGCATAATAGAGAACTATACTTTTCCTCCAAGTCCATAATTAGTGTTTTCAGGAATTCCACAGGTGTGCAACACCAATTTTGCCTGAAGGTTGTTAATAAAAATTGAGACTTTATTATGAGACAATTAAACTTTGATTTGTCTGGTTTGAGGCGGTTTTCTTGGTATGAATGGTACCTGCTAGGTGGTTGAGGAACTATTGTCTCTCCCTGCTGATTCTGTGTTGTATTAGCAGGCTAATTATGGAAGGAACTAACACAATTCTCTTCCATTTTCTTCACTGGCAACAGAGGTCATCAATGCCTTCTGGAGGAAACTCATATGATGATGTGAAAGAAAAGAATTAAGAAGATATGATTGCTCCAAAACCCATTAAAACCAATGGGACTTTTTTCCAAACTATATCAATGGAGTTGCAGCTGGATCTAAAAGTAAAGACTGTCTTCTTGCTTCTCGTTATAGACCTACAGTCACTTTACAAATTCTCGTGGCAACAAAAATCCCAAATCAAAATGGTCATGGTCAAACAGGAAATAAGATTCAATGAGCTGTGATTCTTGGTAGATCTTAGTTTGGTACTTTTTGGAGCATCGTGTTCTTAAAGGTATCCTACTCCCCAAAGAGGAAATTACCTTGATTTCTTCGAAGAGCTCTTGGCCTTCAGCCCTCCTGACCGGCAGCAGGCAAACTTGCAATCAATGACCTGGTAAATGATGGGGTTGTACATGGCTGCTGACTTGGCAAGCAGTGTTGGTACCACTGAGAACTGGATGGGGACCGAATCGGGCCGTCCAAAGGCTGACCAGACCGAGACTACGGCGTAAGGGATCCAGGCAATGAGGAACCCTGCGCAGATCAACATTGCCACCTTGTGAGAGCAGAAAAGAGACAGCAGGGTTTATCCAGAAGAGTCAAGACACTGGCAGAGCAGCACAGAGCTAGGCAGAATGCAAGGAAATTGCATTCCACTGAATGGAAAAGAAAAATGATAACTTACTTTTCATTATAAATTTACAATACGAACAAAATCGGCCTCTTTATCTCATGCCTGTGTTTCTTTTGCCTGACACAGAGCAGTTAATGAGTCTGCTATCAGACCTTTAAAAATGCAGTAAAGTCTGGCTAAATATGAGGAAACTAAATGAGATCTCAGAAAATAATGATAGCTTGATATTGAATTCAAATTATTTAAGGAGGGGATTCCTTTCAAATCACAGAATCACCTCTTCAAGATAATGTACTGATAATAGCAGAGCTGTGAAGGTTCTTGGAAAAGGATCTTTTGAAAACTGAAAATCTAACTGAGAGTGAGAATGTTAGTAAAATGCCCAGATTTATTTCTCCTAACCCATATCATGGATTTGCACTCCATTAGAATGTCTAGATGTTTTAGAAAGCAAATTTATGTTAACTATTTTAGTTCTGATAAATTATTTCCTGGTAAATTAGTAAGTGACCTCCTTATAATGTGAGGAAATTTAGCCATAAGAAAGCTTTGTATAAATACTAAAGAGAAACGGTTTGGGGCCAAAATCTGTGTTTTGTATACTTTACCTGAACCAGCCTGTCTGCACTCGGTCACAGCCTGATATCACTTCAAATGATGCCATGCCATCATACATCCTGAAAAACATCTGCCTTTATACTGCTGCCATGGACAGATTATTGCTGCATCCACACTGGTAGCAGCACATGTGCACTTATTTGGAATAAGGCAATTAACAGGATTAGATTACAAAAAAAAATTCACCAGAAAGCACAAAGGGTTTGGGCATTGCATAACCTTTCCTGTAGCCTGTCTGTCAGTGAAAGAACAGTGCAGGTGAACCGAAGATCTCAAACACAGCCTGTTTGCTATAAACTGTTTGTGGCGTCAAATGGGTTATAACAGCAACTAATTTTCCATATTTATATTTACCCCAACATTATGTTCTCTAGTGCAGATCCAAGACAGGAGGGAAAATTACTGCAGCCTCAAATCAAAAGTTTCCATTGCTCTTCAAAGGAAATTTGCTGAATAACCACCAAAAAAAAGTAACAATTTGAAACATCCTTTTGAAAGGCAAGTGCAGTTGTACCAGCTGTACTGACAGCACTGGCTGTGTAGGTACATAGCTGAGGCTTTCAGATATGTTTAGACATAATGTCCTTTGGTGCTGTATGTTATATAACTCCCAGTTCAACTCACAAAAATTGTAATAAAATTTGATCAACTAAGCAAAACTTGCTGCTTGTCTCACTCTTGGTACGGCTTACAGAGTTTGGTGAATCTTTTACAGCTGAGGAATCTGATTTTGTTCAATATAAGCCTTTCTTTTGACAGATTTTTCTGGCACAATAACCAGTATCAAGGATCATGCCTGTCACCACTGCCAAACAGAAAATAGATTCAATCAGGAAAGGAAAATAAGACTTTTCTGTCTTCTTCAGGAGTTGATCTGAGATGGAAAATTAATTTTAGCACTTCAGCATTTTTATCAGCAGTTCATGGCTGAACCTAACTGATAAACTATTTGCATAAAAACAATTGCAGTGTCACAGGACCAATTTTGGTTTATATCTTCATTAACAGAGGAATGTAAACTGTCTGAAAGTTTTATTTCCCTGCATCAATAACCTGCTCTCTATCTGTTTTCTGTTATAATTCCTATACACATCAAACATCCTAAATTACCCTTTACAACTGTTTCTGAAAACAAAGGGTGTTTTATGGTGGGGAGCAGGGCCACAAGGAGATGATATGAATTTTAAGGACGTAGAGGAAAGCCGTGGCAGAGTGTCAGAGTGAATCATAATCTCAGGGACCCAAGTGCCCTAATCACAGAATTATGTTTCCAATCCTGTTTTTTCCCCATCTTGACAATAACAGAGGAGAAAGCTACAAAAAAACACCTTCAGAGCATTGTGTTATTGTCTCCAAACTTGCTTCTATGACCCAACACAGCAAACTGAGGAAAACGTTCCTACCTACCTTGGTCAGCTTCATTTCAAGTATGTGGCTGTTCTGAATCCTGGTATCGTAGTGCGCGACTTCTTTGGTGGATGATTTGACTTTTAAAATTATTTTGACGTAGGAAAACACAATCACCGCAGTTGGGAACAGGAGGCAGAAGAAAAGGATGCTCAGAACAAAAGCCTGTCCAGCCACGGAAGCCTGTGCCAGCCACCAGTCCAGAGTGCAGGAGGTCCCGAAGGGCTCGGGGGCATAGCTCCCCACCCCAGCAAAAGGCACTGTAGCCCAGAACGTAGCATAGGCCCAGATTATTGCCAGGCAGATGAATGCATGATGTCTCTTAAGCCAGGTACCTGGAATAAAATTCAAGAGTTGCAGGTTCATGTCCAGATGTGTTTGGCACGATGGAATACGTCGTGTCATGTGCAAGTGCTCAAGGCCAGGCTGGAGGTGGCTGTGAGCGATCTGGAAGTTGTCCCTGTGGGTTCTTTGGAACTGGATGGTCTTTGAGGTCCCTTCCAACCCAAACCATTCTATGATTCTGTGAAATATGAGGTGTTTTTACTGTTTAACAACTATGTCGTGTTCATCTTGGCTCTTTCCAGGTGTCCATAGTGACACTGAGTTCACTTTGTGCCTCAGTGAAGACAACGGCACACTCACATGGAAGGGTCCACTTGTCCTCATTTCAAATCTTTGCTTTAGTTTGTGGTGAATTACAACTGAGAAGAGTCCAAACTAAAGCAATCCAAATGACCAGCTCAGCAACAGTCGTGGGAATCTTGTCCAGTAATTTTAATTCTTTAATGTAACTTAGGATTTTTCCTATTTTTTCTCTCCTATGTTACCTGGCTAAAGCTCAAATTCAGTGACTGAAATACAAGGCTTTACAGTGGAAATAAGATGTATAAGATTAAATTTTACTTTTCCATTCTTTTCCAGTACAGAAAATCACCATGTGTATCCTGCCAGAAATATCTGTAATATGTGTTTCCATGTATCCTTGCCTTTTTTTTAATTAAATGCTAATAGAATTCCTGGAGATCAGAACATTGTCTCTATGTTCGTCTTCCATGCAGCTCTAATTCATCTAGAAAAAGTTTCAGTTTGCAGGGTTTTCATGATCATCTACATGTTCAACATGTAGGACTCAGATAGGACTCACAAATTTAAATCTTTCATTTTCGTAGAAACTTGGAATATGGTGTTATAACATCTCCTTCCATCTTGGAGCCTCCAACTTGTTTGTAGTCTCTGACTCAGGGGATTTTTCACTTACTTCGTACTAACATTAAGGAGACTTCTTAAGAATTTCAGAGTGACTTAAAATAAAACCAAAGCAAAGAAACAACTGTAATTTGTATGTGTGCCTTCACAGCTGATTTTACATGTCCAGATCACTGAAAGGAAAGCGAACATTGCCTGACAAATGATGTATTCATGTGTGATGGCTCAGAGACAGAAAGGTGGGTTTGTTGTGTTCAGGGGTGGAAAAACAAAGCAACAATAGCATAACTATTAAAAGAGAAACATTTTTTAACCACCTAGACTGAGCATGATAAACATGTCTGTTTATTGCTTTCCATCATTTTGTATGGACCACCATGATCAGAGCCCTTGAAAATAAAGGTTTTGAAGTTTTCTCTCCCATGAACTAAGATGTCATGTTAAACACTACAGCTGGTGGCATGTATGCAGCCAGCTGTGAAATATTCACTTCAGCTCACCAAGTCTGTGAAAAATTGTCTGTGATTTGGATTGCCACTGAATTATTTTGTTAAGACTTTAATAGAAAGAACTGAAATCCTGCTTAATAATATTGGTATATCTAAAATTCAGCTAAGGAGACCTCCTTTGTACTCCTGTTCAGGGAAAAAGTACGGACACACCGGGGTCTATGATAGCACATCTTAGCACAGTACCACAGCTTTTATCTGCTTGCAGACTGGCTTACTTACACTTCCTAGCTGCAAACATTCCTCATGATCAATCATGAACATTAACATGATCAATATTGCATGTAATCATAAAGAAATCTGTTGTGTCCCTCAAGCCACGTGGTCAAGGTGTTTATTGCTTGTAAAGTCACCTTGAGCATTCCCTGTATTTGGATGGGAATTTAGTCCCTTACAATGCAAAAAACCCACATTTTCTAAACGTTGACAATATCATTTAATTGTAAAGAATGAAGCATATAATAAATCATATTCCAGAGGTACAAGATACTGATGGATATGGTGGTAACACCTTACACTGCTAAATTCATTTCATCCTCTCAGGTTCCGTTTCCATATTTGAGAGACTATTTCACATTATGACTTATTGCCCTTCCAAATCTCTTAGGTGTTTCAAATAGCTTGCCACACACTGCAGAGAAATTTAGGCATCTAATAAGAAATATTTTTATGTGTTGGCCCATAATACCCTCCAATATGTGCAGTATTTGCATCTGTTAATGCTAATAGGGCTTGATGGATATAAAGTGATTTAACTATGAGGGGTTACAAAAACTCATGGCTTAAGCAGACAACAGTGGGACAACAGTGAGGGTGTTATGTCCAGCAAAATGAATTTAACTGGGACTTCTTGGATCATGCAAACATATTTCTCTCCTCTGTGTACTCCCCTATATATTTAAGAGAAGTATTCTGAAGAGCTTAATTATTATTTCAGTGTCATAAACTATAACACTTAATACAGCTTTTCTACAGTCACAGATAATACAGTTCTCTATATGTAGATAGATATTTGTCTTACCATAGGACAGGTGGCAGATTTTCAGGTACCTGTCCAGGCTGACAGCTGTCATGGTGATGAGGCTCCCACAGCCAAAGAAGAAGCCAGCCCATCCGTACCAGCGGCAGCCTATCCACCCAAACACCCAGCGGTGGGAAAAGAAGGAGATGATGCTGAAGGGTTTGCCTACAACTACAAAAGGAGAAGGGAATGTCAGCCCACTGATAAAATCCATCCTTGAGAAAATCTGCTTTTATCAGGAAGGCAAACCCTCTCCCTTGCACAAAACTTCTACCCATAAAAGTGCTCTGCAACGTGGAGAAAGGGCTTCAGGCACAGTATGTGACGACTTTAAGCTGCAGGGTAAATTTAGATGGGATATTAGGAAGAAAATCTTTACTGTGAGGGTGGTGAGTCACTGTCATGGATTGCCCAGAGAAGCTGTGGATGTTCCATCTCTGGAAGTGTTCAAGGGCAGGTGGGATGAGGTGTGGAGCAACCTGATGCACGGGAAGGTGTCCCTGCCCATGGCAGGGGGCTGGTCTTTAAGGTCCCTTCCAACCCAAAGCATTCTGTGATTCCATGGCTTGTGAGTGCTCCATGCACAGCACTGAGCCTAAGACAGCTGTAGCTGGATCCCATGGCACCAATGATGTGATAGAATGAGCCAAGCCTGCAGAAGGGCTGGAAATAAGTGGTTTACTATAAACCACAGGAACAAGAGGTAAACCAACACTGGAACTGATCATGGGCAGGCTCTTCTCATTATGAAACCTTCAGAGAATATGTTAAGTCCACATGGCAGTACCTAAACAGGATGGGTGACGGTGAGTCAGAGCTTGAAACAAGCACAGACCTACCTAGTCTACATCCCTGTAGCCAATTGGGTGTCAAGCACAAGGAAAAGACATTTGCCTTCAAAAAGGACTTTTTAAAACCTGTCAAGGCCCAGCAGTAATATACACAGCAAGGTAAAGTGTTAGGTGGGAAAATATGGACTTGAGCTCCAGAAGTGGTTTCAGCTCCTCTCCACACCACACATTTCTTTGGTTACTCCAGCAAGTCACTGCACACAGATATGAAAACAATCTAAGCTTCCACAAAGAGATGGGAAATGTAACTATTTTTGAGGCTTTCTCCTAGTGGCACTTTAGCTCATTCCTCTACAAGTAAAAGTGAGTGCTGCATTATGGAAGAAGTGAAGTTTGGTCAAATGTTATTCCATTCTCACCTTAGAGCAGATTTACATTTTTCTTATTCTTTGTAAGTATTGTGACAAAGGGAAAGTTTGAAAATTGTAATTATCCCGTTGGAAATCTCTGCTTTCTCCTAATTATTATTACCTTTTTCTTGGTCTTAATTTAGGCAAAGAAAAAAAATCAACTTTAACAGAACAGAAAACTCAAAAATTTATAATCTAGGGGCATCTGTTTTCCAAACACTTACCAGCCTGATCTTAAATTCTCCCAGGCCTGAACATTCCAACTGCAACATTCAAACAACAATAAATATTGAACTCCACATTCCTGTGACTGTATTCCTTCCTTCCTGCACAGGAGCAGCCAGAGCACCTCAAGGATTTGAAAACATCTCAGCTTCCCTGGGCTGGTTTCCCTGGCTGAACCACAGTGTCTGTAATGTCATAGAAGCTCAGTGAATTGGTTTGTGAAGAGGGCAAAAATGATCTTGTAAAATGCATTTCTCGCAAGGTAACCTGTTCATACAAGCCAAGACAAAAATCTCTATTTTGTTGAAGTGATCTGTAGGAAAATATTTTTCCTAAAAACATTCCATTTCACATTGAACTGATGTAAAACCATGCATTCTCTTTTCATTCTTAACAGAAAATCAAAGTATTTCTTCTGAAACAAATCTTGCAGAATATTACCTTTGCTCCATCTTCTATGCTAAAAGCATCAGGGTTGAAAACCCTTCAAAATCAGATGCATTTTTAATAAAGGCATTTTTTGATTATTTTCCTTCACCCTAAGCCTGTAAGGAAAGTTCTGCTTGGACCTGCAGGATGTGCTTAGGTCAATGCATTATGTGCTTTTCTCTGAGCAGAATAAATGAACTTTTAATTTTTCAAGCAAAAGCAGACCTCTGTGATTAAGGTTTCAAGAAAAACATTAAATATGGCAAGGTCTAGGTTATGTGCTAGCAATCAAGTCAGCAGCTTTAGGCACATAAGTGACTGACAGCTTTAAAGGCCACCACATTTCTTTGCACAAAATCAAATTTCTCTTCAGCAGCAGGACTTGGAGCAGCCCAGAGCACGGTGTCAGTGCAAAATGAGCCTGCTGCAGTTTTGAACAAGGGGCTGGTGCCACCCTGTGGAAATCTGCAGGAAGCAGAACTCTTTTCTTCAAAAAGTTGTTAAGACACCTGTGTGAAATATGAAGACATTGCAGAAAAAAACCCTATCTTCAGTTTGTCCAGCAGACAGAACCCTTCATGTTTCTTAACTTAGCACCTTCCATTAAGTTAAAAAAAAAAAAATAGAGAACGGAGAAAACCAAACATGGCTCTGGCAATCACTATTTTTAATTCCAAAATTTAAACCCCAGGTAGATTTAGATCCCCATGGAAGAAAGCAAGTGGCGACAGACAGTGACAGAGACATTGGCAGCCCTCACACTAAGGGTCCCAAACAAGCTGTAGCCTGAGTGGTTGGGACACACGGTTTTTGTGGTTAGGAGATACCTGTTAAAATTCATCAAATCATAGAATCACAGAATACTTTGGATTGGAAGAGATCTTAAATATCATCCAGTTCCATCCCCTGCCATGGACAGGGACACCTTCCACTATCCCAGGTTGCTCCAAGCCCCGTCCAACCTGGCCTTGGTCATTTCCAGGGATGGAGCAGCCACAGCTTCTCGGCAACATTCAGAATATAAAGCTGGGGAAATTCTCCTGAAACCCTTCTTCTCATTGGAGTGACTATTATGCGCCTTATAATACAGATTCTTAAAACACAAAGAAAATGGAAATATTACAGAGGGGGGAAAAGCCAGTCTGTGGTTTTTCCTTAACTTCTAAGTGTTGAGAGATGGAAGTAGGNATTTGTATGGCACTGGGGAGATCCCATGGTCAGCTGGGCCCTGATACCCATTGGATTGTCTGCCATCTAAAATATCCTTTTCTAAAGGACATCCAGCCTTTTCCCTGCATTTACGCATGAGCAGCTGAATCAGTCTCATGTCAAAAGCAAAAACAACCATCTCTGCAGCTCTGGATAAACCTCTCCGAAGCTCCCTCCTCCAATGCCAGGACATTCAGACTGTGGGGCTGAAATAAAAATCCTCCCAGTTGGTTCAGACTCTACAGATTGGCACAAATGCTTATTTTTTCTGATCCAGAGACAAAGGAGGATGGCTACTAGAGAGAAAATTAATGGCTTTGATGGGCTGATGGCCACTGGCATTTTCCAATTATTTGGCTAAACGTGTATTTTTGAGGCTTTTGGATCCTTCTTATTTCACCCTATGGCAAGAAAACATCATTTTCTGCACCAGTAATACCATTTTGTATATTTTGTGCCAGGGTGCACATGGAAGCTGCCTTTGGAGACATGCCCAGTGCTGGGATGAACAGGAGCTCTGCCTGTTTGATAAAATCAACCCTAATTTTTCCTCTGTACTGTTCATTTCTTCCCATCAAGTTGTTTAGGAATGTTGTTTTCCATTCTCCTCTATTATTTACATGCAAATAATAGAGCAGAAATATCTGCAGCAAAAGGCATTTGGTGCTCCCATGACTTCCAGAGGAATGTCTCTTGCTGCTGCCAGGCGAAATGGTGAGATAGTGAAAATGAGGGAAAATAAAAATACAAAATTACCTGAAATGCCGAGATCACACACTGCTAAATTAACAGTCATTATCTCAGCAGGTCTCAGCTTCTTTTTTCGCTTTGAGGACATAAAAATAACATACCCATTTCCCAGAGTTGAAAGGATCCCTGTAATAATGGAACACAGAATAACATTCAATTTAGAAACATCCTCAAAAACAGTAATACTCCATCCTCCTTGTGAAATTCCCTGATATTTTCAGCCTGAACCTGTGGTCCCTAAGGCTGGACATTTTACTCTGAAACATGATCCCCTCATTGTCATCATGCAGCTCACAGAGACCTTGACTGGTCCCTCCCACAGCAAATGCTCTTTTCCCCTCTG